>OY992876.1:336087273-336297273 GCA_963921405.1 Cepaea hortensis
ACACTACATCTGTGGACTCTCCTTTGTAACTTTCAGATGAACTATTACTATCAACAGCGGACATTTGAACTCTTTGTCTTCCCTGTTGAGGTCACTAGAATCGTGACTCTCATTCCTCGCTTGGTGTGTTGCTAACAATGGATGCCTCCCAGGACGTTCAGTTGTGATCCATTTGTTGCAGTGGCCTGGTGGTCGCTGAGGTTAATGTCGTGATCCATGATTGAAGGAATCTTGCCATATCTAACGGTGTGTATGGATGCGTGAAGTCTTTAACTAGGTCAGTGTTTGCAATTCCCTGTAGTCACTTTGCAACAGTTAATAAATGGCACAAGAGAAGAGTGAAAGAAAGACATAAAGAAAGCACGAAAAAGTTACTTCCATATCCTTTACAGGACGTCGCGGTTAACACCAGCAAGATTACATTTAGTGGTTCGCCATTGCAAAGAAAGAAAGGGAGAGAGAGAGAGAGAGAGAGAGAGAGAGAGAGAGAGAGAGAGAGAGAGAGAGAGAGAGAGAGAGAGAGAGAGAGACAGAAAGACAGAGACAAAGAGAGGGAGACACAAAGAATGAGAGAAAGAAAGGGGGAGAGACAGAGAGAGAGAGGGATTTGTCGGGGAAAATGAATTGATTGATTGATTTAGTAATCGACATCACAGCATTCGGGGCATTCCCATAAGCGCTCCGTCCCCATCCTCAGCAGCCAGCGAAGAGTTCCAACACTAATAGTACCAGTCGCAATCTGATTATATGTCCGTCTCGCCTTTCCTCTGAGCGTTGAGCGTCGGCCAGATCCCCTCGTCACTCCTCGCTGTCTCATTCTTGCCAGACCATGGTAATCCATTTGCTCCTCCGAGGTGTGCACGTGCTCCCACAAGGCCTCAACCACGTCTGCCATGTCATGTATCAATACTCCACCAAGTTCTGCAGAGCCAGCCAATCTGTCGGCCTGTTCATTTCCCAGCACACCGGCATGCCCCGGGGGTAAAGATCCAGGCGATGTTTGTCACCCGTGACCTCCGTAGTGAAGCAAGCCACTCCGCACGAAGCCTGCCCGTCCTCACCCTCGTCAGCATGCTTTCTGAGTCAGTTACAATCACGATGTGTGTGTGTGTGTGTGTGTGTGTGTGTGTCGTATTCTCCATCCAGCGGAGAGCCGCAGTGACCGCCTCTGCCTCCATTCTTAAGCTGGATGTTGTGGTATCATATGCCAGGATCTCCTGCCCCAAACGTCGACCATTGGCTTTGGCTATGAACCCCCAGCCACTTTTCTCACCTCTTGACACCGAACCATCTGTGTAGATAATCACATCACCCGAGTGAGCATTGTCCTGAATTAGTTGCTGGATTTCCACTTCCGTGGCCCCTGCTGGCCACCCCCTGCACTCCCGGCTTATTGTGATTATAACTCTGCACAATTCTGACTGCTCCGCTGGCACTCTGACCCACTCCTCTCCACGCCTAATGTTCTCCAAGGGGCACACCTGTCTGATCGTATCCTCTGCCTGAGCCATCCATGATTTCCCTCTTATCAGTCGCTGACCCTTAACTGCGTCCAGCGCGGGGAAAATGAAGAGATGCATAAATTGGCTGGATCTGCACCACTCCGTGGGGTATTAGTACACGATAAGACATATGTGGTCAGGGCTTGTTTAAGTCATGTGTCTAGTGTAGAAGAACAGATACACCCTCATTGCATGGAGAGAATGGTGAGAAGGGAAGTGATCAGAGTGTCTGACCGACATCCAGTTCTCCGAGGAAAGACCAGACTGAAACATGATCATAATACAATGGTATCATTAGTATTGGGACTCTTCGCTGGTTGCTGTAGATGAGAGCAGAGCCTGTATGGGAATGTCCCAAGTGTTGTGATGTCAGTTCTTGACTCAACTTAACCAGTCAAGACACCCCTTTACACGCTTGATGTGGCATCAGGCAATTGGTGCTAGACCAATGATTTTAGGGACTTTATTTCCCATATCATTTCCTGGTACCTATTTTAGGTTGGATTGACCTGGGGGTCCATTTCACTTAAAACATTAAATCCTTCTCTACGGGGACACAAGCATATCACCACCTTATAGGCAAGCAAGTGCCGATTAGCAAGCTTATAACCACTGAGACACTGTGCCAGCTAGCAAGTTTATAACCACTGAGACACTGTGCCAGCTAGCAAGTTTATAACCACTGAGACACTGTGCCAGCTAGCAAGTTTATAACCACTGAGACACTGTGCCAGCTATCAAGTTTATAACCACTGAGATACTGTGCCAGCTAGCAAGTTTATAACCACTGAGACACTGTGCCAGCTAGCAAGTTTATAACCACTGAGATACTATGCCAGCTAGCAAGTTTATAACCACTGAGACACTGTGCCAGCTAGCAAGTTTATAACCACTGAGATACTGTGCCAGCTAGCAAGTTTATAACCACTGAGACACTGTGCCAGCTAGCAAGTTTATAACCACTGAGACACTGTGCCAGCTAGCAAGTTTATAACCACTGAGACACTGTGCCAGCTAGCAAGTTTATAACCACTGAGACACTGTGCCAGCTAGCAAGTTTATAACCACTGAGACACTGTGCCAGCTAGCAAGTTTATAACCACTGAGACACTGTGCCAGCTAGCAAGTTTATAACCACTGAGACACTGTGCCAGCTATCAAGTTTATAACCACTGAGGCACTGTGCCAACTAGCAAGTTTATAACCACTGAGACACTGTGCCAGCTAGCAAGTTTATAACCACTGAGATACTGTGCCAGCTAGCAAGTTTATAACCACTGAGACATTGTGCCAGCTAGCAAGTTTATAACCACTGAGACACTGTGCCAGCTATCAAGTTTATAACCACTGAGATACTGTGCCAGCTAGCAAGTTTATAACCACTGAGACACTGTGCCAGCTAGCAAGTTTATAACCACTGAGACACTGTGCCAGCTAGCAAGTGTATAACCACTGAGATACTGTGCCAGCTAGCAAGTTTATAACCACTGAGACACTGTGCCAGCTAGCAAGTTTATAACCACTGAGATACTGTGCCAGCTAGCAAGTTTATAACCACTGAGACACTGTGCCAGCTAGCAAGTTTATAACCACTGACACACTGTGCCAGCTAGCAAGTTTATAACCACTGAGACACTGTGCCAGCTAGCAAGTTTATAACCACTGAGACACTGTGCCAGCTAGCAAGTTTATAACCACTGAGACACTGTGCCAGCTAGCAAGTTTATAACTGTAGCGAAACGCCAGTGGTCCATGTCCTTATGCATTCTTTTATTTTGGGTAGACAGGGGGGAACGGCTTTCGGAAGCTCTCAGTTCTCTTGTTCTCTCAAATCTCCATGAAAGATGGTTCTTTGGGTTATCTTCCTATCACAATCTTTACATGGAGCAAGTAGCCAATGTCTTTCACTTCGGGTAAACCCGATGGAGCGCCTTGCGCCAAATGAGCGCTGGTGCGGCTGCTAAGCAATTCATGGCCGTGTACACACCTACCGTTGGATAGTGGCATCTTGTCAAGTCGATTTGAAGATTGGGACAGAGATGCAACCTCCTACTGAAGTGGTGAAGAAAGGGTCCTCTTCTATGGGAAGTGACTATGTCTTCGAAGGGACATTATCACCGGTGCTTCTAGGCTAACGTAAATATGTCCAACGAGGCCAACTCAAGGCAAGGTGCAGGTCTTGAAGCAAGGACATTTTGTATGACTGGTGCATTGCCGGTTTTGTTTTAACAACATACGCCTGAGAGCAGTTGTTGTCCGGAGGGAGCCTAAGAGTGATTTTCTGGCATACCCATTTTATCCCGGACATTAAAAGGACCCAACCATTATCCTTCACAAACACCTCACCTTATCGGCAACACTAAAGCTTTTCATAGGTCAGTGAAGACCTAGTGCCGAACTAATTCAGATGACAATGAACAGAAGTCCTCAACACACCAGTCGCTTGGATTCTACAAAAGCCGGTTGAACCTACACCCAGTTGTTGGAGAAGGAAGGAGATTCGGACATCTTTGGTGAGAAGTGTGTGGACAGATCAGACAGTATCTGAAGCTGGATCTGTGACTGTGGCGACTTGAGGCTCTGTGTTAGAATTTACCAGTGTAGTGTCTGTGTAGATCTATCTGTTTATCTGCCTTTATGTGTTCCTGTGCTGTTCTTGATTAGGTTAATAAAATTACTTCCAAGTTGTTCTGACGACTGCCATGTTATTTATGCGTCAGCCAGAAGAACACTGCAGGAAATAGGTCCCTAGGTCGAAAGGAAGCGTGACAGTGTGTCCAGGGAAAACGGAGGAGGGTTGGCAGGTAAAGACCTATCTAAGCCAGGGCTATAGAAGATATTTGAAATATTGTGACCGGGCTATTTGGGACCCTCCACGTAGCTTGTTACAATGTCTGGGGGCTCGTCCCGGGATATTTGTAATCCTGGTGAAGTTCTGGCTGATTTAGTGATAGGGGACAGATATCCTTGTTTTCTATTAATAGGTTCTGCCTACCGTGCCTGGCTATTGTCTATACTCTTCCTGACACAGACTGACCGACATACGACGTGTTGTGGTCGTGTAATGTAACTTGTTGTGTAATTGTGAGAAAAATTTTATTAGACAATTACCTCTTCCCTTACCCTCTGAGTTTAAGATGGCATCAGCTGGGTTTAATGTCGCTGACGTACAGGCTACAGGGCGTGAGATGGGATATGATGGAGCGGAGTTACAGAAATATGTGCGGGAAGTGGAAAGAGACTACAGACAGGATGTGCGCGAAGCCAAGAGGATTGAGGCGGAGGCTGAGGCTAAGAGGATGGAGGCTGAGGCCAAGAGGATTGAGGCGGAGGCTGAGGCTAAGAGGATGGAGGCTGAGGCCAAGAGGATTGAGATGGAGGCTGAGGCTAGGAAGATGGAGGCCGAGCAGGCAGTCAGAGACCATGAGTTCCGTATGAGAGAGTTGGAGCTGAAAGCTCAAACTGCCAAGGAAAGAGACGGTGCAGTGGGAGACGCAGTTCTCCCTGACTCAACAACTTCTGGTGGCGGTCCATGCCAGGCAATGAAGTTCCCTTTGCTCCCGTTCGATGAACACAAAGATAAGATCGACCAGTATCTTCACAGATTTCGGTCGATGGCTTTGGCTATGGGATTGGAGCGAGGGAAATGGAACTTGAAACTCTCACAGGGCCTGAGGGGGACCGCATACGAGGTCTATTCTAGGTTGCCACCTGGTATGGAGAATGACTATGAAGCTCTGGAGAAAGCACTGTTGAAAAGGTTTCAGATGACAGCTCATACTTATCGACAACAGTTCAGAAAGTCGAAGAGAGAGCCAGGAGAGATGTTCGCAGCCTACAGTGTCAGATTGAAGTCTTACCTTTTGAAGTGGATGTCTTTAGCTGGATTTGCTAACGACTATGAAAGTTTGGAAGAATTGGTGGTCGTGGACCAAATGAAGAGAATGATGCCTAAGCCTTTGCAAACCTTTTTGCTTGAAAATGGGGCAGAAAGGTTAGAGCTAGTCAACACGTTGGCTGAAAGGTATGTGCTAGCTCATGGGGATAATGGGGAATTGTCACAACACAATCCCCGACCACCAGACACATGGTCTGGAAAGAAGAAGAACCCTAAAACAGCTCACACCAGGAAGGAGGATCCTTTCGATAAAGTTCCTAGTAAGAAACCCTCTGGTAAGAGTCCACCTGGATCTCCTAAAAGAAAGTGGAGTGAAAAGTGGTGCGCCTATTGCAAATCTCCCACACACAATACGGTAGATTGCCGGCGTAAACAGAAAGACTCTCACTATGCTGCTTGTCTTGTAGAAACCGGGGAAGGGTCTCACAAGGAGGTAGAAGGGAGGGATCTTGGGACCAAAGATTTAGAAAAACCACCAGTAGTAGAAACGGTACTTGTGAACGGTCAACCAGTTGAGTGTCTCTACGACACAGGTCTGCAGTTTGAGGCTGTAATTTCATCACATTTAGTGAGCCCAGAGCAGCTAACCGGGGAATCTATTGAGATTCAAACGGCGACAAAGAGTGCGGTAGCGATGTCTCTTCCAATTGCGAAGGTGGACATCAAATCAAAATATGTTACCGGCACTATACAGGCAGCCGTTCTGCTAGATCCTATCTTCCCAATGATCTTGGGTTGTCGCTACGTCTTTCTAGGGATTCCAACCGAACCCATGTACGTAGGGGCAATGCAAACCAGATCTCAATTGGAGGATGAGCAGACGCCGGCCTTGATTGTGAATCCCTTGCCTGGGGAGTTACGAGCTGCTCAAAGCCAGGATGCTACTTTGCAACCTTGCTTCAACCAGTTGCCAAAAGGTTCTGACCCACCAAGACGGGGTCAGTATTATATGAAGAATCGGTTACTGTACCGGAGAGCCGGAATGGAGGATCACCAGCATGGACAGCTGGTGGTTCCTAAGGCTTATCGGGAACAGCTTCTTCATATGGGACACACCATTTCTTTCAGTGGACATATGGGTGTCGGGGCAACTCTCCAGCGCATTTCCTGCCATTACTACTGGCCAGGGATGACTGGAGACGTGCGTAGGTACGTCAAGTCGTGCCCAGAGTGCCAGCGTGTGGCACCAAAACACTGGACAGCTCCGGTAGTCCTGGGAGACATGCCTATTATGAACTCTCCTTTCGAGAGAGTTGCCATCGATCTTGTTGGTCCTCTTCCTAGGACTAGGAAGAGGAATAAGTACATTCTCACGATGGTGGATTGCTGTTCCATGTGGGGCGAGGCGATACCTTTGGCCACAATCGACTCTAAGCGAGTGGCTGATGCACTGATGGAGACCTTTACTAGGTTGGGATTTCCCAACCAGATCCTAACGGACAATGGGTCTCAGTTCTGTGGTAAACTGATGGAAGAAGTCTTTCGTATCTTCCAGACCAACCACATTCACACAAGCCCGTATCACCCTCAGTCTAATGGGCAAGTAGAGAGGTTTAATGGTACCTTGATGACCATGCTTCGGAAGCTGGCACAAGAGAAACCAGACAGATGGGATGAGTATATCTCAGCCGCCTTGTTCGCCTATCGGGAGGTTCCCCATGGGTCGACCGGGTTGCCACCAGCCACTCTACTATTCGGGAGGCCAATCAAGGGTCCCTTAGAAGCCTTATTGAGATGTTGGACAGAGGAAGAAACTTCCGAAGAAGTGGTATCCTCTTATAAATACGTCGAAGAGTTAAAGAAAAAACTCCAGACGGGTTGGGCTTTGGCAGCTCAGAATCTGAGAGCGGCCAGGAAGAGACACGCGGCCTACTACAATAGAAGGACGAAAGATAGGTCTCTTAAGGTGGGGGATCGGGTTCTGTTGTTACTTCCAGTAGGTTCCAATAAACTCGAGATTGGTTGGCAGGGGCCTTTCCCGGTAGAAAGGGTTGTCTCCCGCACCAACTATGCCATCCGGATCAGGGGGAAATCTAAAATCTTCCACATTAACCTTCTCAAAAAGTATGAAGAACGATCTGATGGTACTTCTCTCCCACTCATGACTATGGCGGTCGCGATGGAAACTGAATCGGGCGAAGAAACGGATAGGGGGTATCCATTACACCCTGGGGAAACCTATAGGGATGTACATATAAATCCTGATCTGTCGGCTGAAGAAACAGACCGTGTCATCCGTTTGTTGGAGTCCCATCAGCAGATTCTTACCGATCGGCCAGGGCGGACAGGGTTGGTCGAGTTTGATATGACTCTGACTACCCAAGACCCCGTTCGCCAGAAAATATATCCAGTGCCATTTTCGAAAGAGAAGGCCCTGGAAACTGAAATCCAGAAGCTTCTGGACGACGACATCATCACTCCTTCGACTTCTCCTTATAATGCCGGGGTTGTCTTGTTGAGGAAGCCAAGCGGGGAACACCGCTTATGTATTGATTACAGGCATTTAAATAGTTGTACGACATTCCAAGTTGAGCCGTTGCCAAACACAAATCAATTGTTTGCCAGATTAAATAGGGCAAAGTACTTCTCAAAAATTGATTTAAGCCGGGGATATTATCAGATCCCTGTGAAGCCTGAGGTTCGGCCCATGCTCGCTTTCAGTACTCCGAGTGGCCATTACGAATTTAAGGTGATGCCTTTTGGGCTGAGCAATGCGCCCAGTGTGTTCACTCGCATGATGAGAAAGTTATTAGACCCTTTAAGGGATCCCTCTGTCGTCTCGTTTATGGATGATATTCTCATCGCGTCTGACAATCTGAAGGATCACCTGAAATCCTTGGAAAAGATCTTCATAAGATTGAAAGAGGTGGGGTTAACCGCCCGTCCAGCCAAATGTATGATTGGATATCAATCCTTGGAATTTCTGGGACACACTATTACCCCAGGGGGACTGGTACCGGAAGAAAAAAAATATTGAGAAGGTCCGTCTCGCACCCCGTCCTAAATCCAAAAAGGATGTTAGGTCTTTCTTGTCTCTGTGTGGGTTTTACCAGAAATTCATTCCAAAGTTCAACGAAATTGGAGCGCCGTTAACCGAAACCCTGAAGAAAGGATCGCCAGATCCTATAGTCTGGACCCCGAGCTGTGAAGAGGCTTATGGGAAGCTGAAACAGGCGTTGGTGGATAGGCCAGTCCTGCAACTCCCGAATTTGGAGAAAACGTTTGTTCTGAGAACCGACGCGAGTAACATAGGGATTGGAGCAACTCTTTTGCAGGAAGGGCGAGATAATCCTTCGGTGTTGTGTCCGGTGGCGTATGCCAGTAGAAAACTGTTACCCGCCGAACGGAATTATTCCACCGTCGAACGGGAATGTCTAGCTCTAGTGTGGGCGGTACAGAAATTTCAACCTTATCTGTATGGAGTCCAGTTCAAAGTGCAGTCCGACCATCAACCTCTGACGTTCTTGGCAACTTCTAAGAAACTGAACGCGAGGTTGATGAGATGGTCATTGCTCCTACAACCGTATCAGTTCACGGTCGAATACATCCCCGGAAGGGAGAATGTGGGAGCAGATTTTTTATCACGGCATCCTATGGTTGAATGTGAGGGTGGGGTCATTCGAACAGAACCACTGACAGTAGAAAGTTCGTAGGGTTCGACTTTCTTAAGAGGGGGCCTATGTAGCGAAACGCCAGTGGTCCATGTCCTTATGCATTCTTTTATTTTGGGTAGACAGGGGGGAACGGCTTTCGGAAGCTCTCAGTTCTCTTGTTCTCTCAAATCTCCATGAAAGATGGTTCTTTGGGTTATCTTCCTATCACAATCTTTACATGGAGCAAGTAGCCAATGTCTTTCACTTCGGGTAAACCCGATGGAGCGCCTTGCGCCAAATGAGCGCTGGTGCGGCTGCTAAGCAATTCATGGCCGTGTACACACCTACCGTTGGATAGTGGCATCTTGTCAAGTCGATTTGAAGATTGGGACAGAGATGCAACCTCCTACTGAAGTGGTGAAGAAAGGGTCCTCTTCTATGGGAAGTGACTATGTCTTCGAAGGGACATTATCACCGGTGCTTCTAGGCTAACGTAAATATGTCCAACGAGGCCAACTCAAGGCAAGGTGCAGGTCTTGAAGCAAGGACATTTTGTATGACTGGTGCATTGCCGGTTTTGTTTTAACAACATACGCCTGAGAGCAGTTGTTGTCCGGAGGGAGCCTAAGAGTGATTTTCTGGCATACCCATTTTATCCCGGACATTAAAAGGACCCAACCATTATCCTTCACAAACACCTCACCTTATCGGCAACACTAAAGCTTTTCATAGGTCAGTGAAGACCTAGTGCCGAACTAATTCAGATGACAATGAACAGAAGTCCTCAACACACCAGTCGCTTGGATTCTACAAAAGCCGGTTGAACCTACACCCAGTTGTTGGAGAAGGAAGGAGATTCGGACATCTTTGGTGAGAAGTGTGTGGACAGATCAGACAGTATCTGAAGCTGGATCTGTGACTGTGGCGACTTGAGGCTCTGTGTTAGAATTTACCAGTGTAGTGTCTGTGTAGATCTATCTGTTTATCTGCCTTTATGTGTTCCTGTGCTGTTCTTGATTAGGTTAATAAAATTACTTCCAAGTTGTTCTGACGACTGCCATGTTATTTATGCGTCAGCCAGAAGAACACTGCAGGAAATAGGTCCCTAGGTCGAAAGGAAGCGTGACAGTGTGTCCAGGGAAAACGGAGGAGGGTTGGCAGGTAAAGACCTATCTAAGCCAGGGCTATAGAAGATATTTGAAATATTGTGACCGGGCTATTTGGGACCCTCCACGTAGCTTGTTACAATAACCACTGAGACATTGTGCCAGCTAGCAAGTTTATAACCACTGAGACACTGTGCCAGCTAGCAAGTTTATAACCACTGAGACACCGTGCCAGCTAGCAAGTTTATAACCACTGAGATACTGTGCCAGCTAGCAAGTTTATAACCACTGAGACATTGTGCCAGCTAGCAAGTTTATAACCACTGAGACACTGTGCCAGCTAGCAAGTTTATAACCACTGAGACATTGTGCCAGCTAGCAAGTTTATAACCACTGAGATACTGTGCCAGCTAGCAAGTTTATAACCACTGAGACACTGTGCCAGCTAGCAAGTTTATAACCACTGAGACACTGTGGCAGCTAGCAAGTTTATAACCACTGAGACACTGTGCCAGCTATCAAGTTTATAACCACTGAGGCACTGTGCCAGCTAGCAAGTTTATAACCACTGAGACACTGTGCCAGCTAGCAAGTTTATAACCACGGAGATACTGTGCCAGCTAGCAAGTTTATAACCACTGAGACATTGTGCCAGCTAGCAAGTTTATAACCACTGAGACACTGTGCCAGCTATCAAGTTTATAACCACTGAGGCATTGTGCCAGCTAGCAAGTTTATAACCACTGAGATACTGTGCCAGCTAGCAAGTTTATAACCACTGAGACACTGTGCCAGCTAGCAAGTTTATAACCACTGAGATACTGTGCCAGCTAGCAAGTTTATAACTACTGAGACACTGTGCCAGCTAGCAAGTTTATAACCACTGAGACACTGTGCCAGCTAGCAAGTTTATAACCACTGAGATACTGTGCCAGCTAGCAAGTTTATAACCACTGAGATACTGTGCCAGCTAGCAAGTTTATAACCACCGAGGCACTGTGCCAGCTAGCAAGTTTATAACCACTGAGGCACTGTGCCAGCTAGCAATTTTATAACCACTGAGACACTGTGCCAGCTAGCAAGTTTATAACCACTGAGACACTGTGCCAGCTAGCAAGTTTATAACCACCGAGGCACTGTGCCAGCTAACAAGTTTATAACCACTGAGATACTGTGCCAGCTAGCAAGTTTATAACTACCGAGGCACTGTGCCAGCTAACAAGTTTATAACCACCGAGATACTGTGCCAGCTAGCAAGTTTATAACCACCGAGGCACTGTGCCAGCTAACAAGTTTATAACCACTGAGATACTGTGCCAGCTAGCAAGTTTATAACCACCGAGGCACTGTGCCAGCTAACAAGTTTATAACCACTGAGATACTGTGCCAGTTAACAAGTTTATAACCACTGAGATACTGTGCCAGCTAGCAAGTTTATAACTACCGAGGCACTGTGCCAGCTAACAAGTTTATAACCACTGAGATACTGTGCCAGCTAGCAAGTTTATAACTACCGAGGCACTGTGCCAGCTAGCAAGTTTATAACCACTGAGACACTGTGCCAGCTAGCAAGTTTATAACCACTGAGATGCTGTGCCAGCTAGCAAGTTTATAACCACTGAGACACTGTGCCAGCTAGCAAGTTTATAACCACTGAGACACTGTGCCAGCTAGCAAGTTTATAACCACCGAGGCACTGTGCCAGCTAACAAGTTTATAACCACTGAGACACTGTGCCAGCTAGCAAGTTTATAACCACCGAGGCACTGTGCCAGCTAGCAAGTTTATAACCACTGAGGCACTGAGGCAGCTAGCAAGTTTATAACCACTGAGACACTGTGCCAGCTAGCAGGTTTATAACCACTGAGGCACTGTTCCAGCTAGCAAGTTTATAACCACTGAGGCACTGTGCCAGCTAGCAAGTTTATAACCACTGAGACACTGTGCCAGCTAGCAAGTTTATAACCACTGAGATACTGTGCCAGCTAGCAAGTTTATAACCACTGAGACACTGTGCCAGCTAGCAAGTTTATAACCACTGAGACACTGTGCCAGCTAGCAAGTTTATAACCACTGAGATACTGTGCCAGCTAGCAAGTTTATAACCACTGAGATACTGTGCCAGCTAGCAAGTTTATAACCACTGAGATACTGTGCCAGCTAGCAAGTTTATAACCACTGAGATACTGTGCCAGCTAGCAAGTTTATAACCACTGAGACACTGTGCCAGCTAGCAAGTTTATAACCACTGAGATACTGTGCCAGCTAGCAAGTTTATAACCACTGAGATACTGTGCCAGCTAGCAAGTTTATAACCACTGAGGCATTGTGCCAGCTAGCAAGTTTATAACCACTGAGGCATTGTGCCAGCTAGCACGTTTATAACCACTGAGGCATTGTGCCAGCTAGCAAGTTTATAACCACTAAGGCTCTGTGCCGGCTATCAAGTTTATAACCACTGAGGCACCTCGGCTCTCATCAAAACTAGGAATAACGATATAATTTCAGTTCGGTTTAACATCATTGCCTTCTGGACAAGCCCACGCGTGCTCAGATCTCCTCCGTATGAAGCCCATCAGTGTACAGGGAGTAACTGTGCCACTTTGTGTTTGTTGTACCATGCGGATTTATTGTTCTGTCTTGTATCCCTCGTTGGAGTTAGGGCCCTTAACATACTAACTCAAGCCCTCCTATACTTTGGCAATTTCTCGAGCTTTCTCCGCGTCCTCTCATTGTGATGTCTGTTCAAAAATGTCAGTGGCGATAGGCCATGAAAAATATAATTTCTTACCGTGAGACCCAGAACCCTAATCTCGTTAAAAGTACTATTCTTGTGACTATAGACACTTCTCAAGGCGGTACCACAATTGTTGAAAACATTACAGGATGGTTTCTTTGGTGGTTGTCATCTTCCGCATAATGTCTGCACCTGACTAAAATCAGCTTCTTTTCAACGACATTTTAAATTTGGGAAACAGCCACACATCACAAGGAGCCCTAATTGGGAGAGTAATGTGCCTGACGAACAAGTAAAATATTGTATTTGGTCAAGTAAGTCTGAATCAGATACTAAGGATGCGAACGAATAGGCTTTTGGGTAACGCGACTTGGTAACCCCTCATAGCAACACACCCTTACATTCTTATCATCTGATCCAGCCACGTTAGCCACAAACAATATTCCTATTGTTTGTAGCAAAATTTCTGCAGACTAATTCTTCACGATTGTCAAACCTTTGCTACAGACTTCCTCTTCCTTGTTGATATAAATTTCCTGCAGACCCCTTATTCCTGGTTGACATACCTATGCGGTAGACCCCCACTTCTCAGTTGATATACCTATGCAGCAGACCCCAATTCTCAGTTGACATACCCTTGCTTGCAGACTCTCTCTTCTCAGTTGACATTCCTTTGCTGCAGACCCCCTCTTCCTGGTTGACATATTTTTGCTGCAGACCCCCCCCCCCCCCCCCAACCCCCCTTCTCATTTGACATATTTTTGCTTCAGATCCCCTCTTCTCGGTTGACATACCATTGCTGTCCTCTTTCTGGTCGTCACAAAGTGTTTGCACATCCCCTCGTCTCAAAACATATTCAAAAACTACGACCGCTTGTTCTGACGTGGTTATCACCTCTGTTTATAAATCTGTCCTTCATATCTCTTGGATGTGTAGTTCTATTAACTGTCGAATGAACATTTAGCATTCTACGAAAGAAACACGAAACTGCAGGATTCGTGCGCTGTGTTGAGTGTCTCCTTGTGTGTTCAATGGAAGGAATTTGGGGGGTCTGGGATGTCAGGCATTGGTATTACCTTTGGTAAGAATGGCTGTCACGCCCCTTTCAGGACCCATTCCCCACTGGTCCAAGTCTGACATCCAACTCACGCCTGTGGCTCCTAGTAGCTGTCAGCATGCGACAGCGCCCCCCCCCCCCCCCCTTCCTTCCGGCAACAGCTGTGAGAGGCTGACTAAACCAGGCATGGGTAACCGATTCGGCCTCAAACCAATCGGTAAACTAGGGTATGCCTACCCAGCATGTGAAGACAGGATTCGGCAGACTGCGCGGATGAAATCATTGATGATTCAACAGGCAAGACGGCATTTACCTGCAAAGCGTTGTGGAACGTAATGAACACGGCAAGGCACGAAGAGCGACCTGGTCATACACTGCACCTATATTCGTCTCCAGTCGTCTTGACTTGTCTTGTCACTGGATGCAGATGGACTCTACGAGAGAGTGAGGTCGACGAATTGCTCAACTCTTCCTCAATTTAATCCAATTAATCGCGCAAGTCGTTCTTCATCCAATTTCATCTATCACCTTAGAGCCCTGTGGCGATGGGCGAGCGGCGAAGCGGCAGGCGTGGGTACACTGACAGTTGTAGTCGCAGTCCTGCACACTGGCGGCTCAGGCCATATGGTCGTCTTCTACTGACCGGACCAGCAGTGGGATTCGACAGCCCCCAGAGCGACTGAGCAGCCCTCTATAGGAAAGCACTGCTCACCTATATAGCACGAGGAAGACGCTGGAAAAGGTGCCCTAAACATTGTCTGCTCCATCATTACTTAACCAGCTATCCGCGGTTGGTGAGAACCCTATACTGCGGTCGACATTCATGCCCAGTATCCACACTCTACTAATGAAGAATCAGATTCACTGGGCTGGTCACTTGACTCGCATGCCAGATCACAGGCTCCCTAAACGAATGTTGTACGGTGTGCTGCGTTATGGTAAACGCTCCCAAGGCGTTCTGAGGAAAAACTTTAAAGACACCGAAGAACGCACTACAAGCTGTTGGAATTCATCACGACACTTGGGAGACTCCTGTCAAAGACCGAAATTCGTGGCGTACATCATTACGCAAGGGTGCAGTCACATGTGAAGCAATTAGGACTGCAAGAGGCAGAGCTGTGGAAAAAAAAAAGGCTCGGCAGAAAAACCACTGCAGAAAATCCTCCTACCGGAACGTCAAGCATTCTTTGCCCACGTTGTCAAAGAACATTTCGAGCAAAAATAGACCTTACCAGCCATCTAAGACTCACGGCTCCATACTTTCAACCCCATTGGATGAAATGAATAGTTATCATAATTCTTAATGGACAAACAACATGGAAGGAAATCGGGCATAATGATATATCCATGTGTAATAAATGTAATCGTGGACCAAAACCAAACCACATCATCGTGCTCTCTAGTTTCTGTTTAATCTCTGTATCCAGACTTTATGATTAGATAACACTGGTGTTCAGGGTTCATGATTCAGTTATCTTGGTATTCAGGCTCTTTGATTCTGTAAAATTAATTGTTAGAGTCACGATTCAGTAATCTTGGTTTTCAGACTCAATGATTCATATATCTTGGTTTTCAGACTTAATGAGTCAGTAAGCTTAGTTTTCAGTCTTTATGAATCAGCCATCTTGGTTTTCAAGCTCCATAAATCAGTAATAATGGTGTTAAAGCTGCACGATTAAGTAATCTTGATTTTCAGATTCCACGATTCAGTAAACTTTGTTTTCAGACTTAATGACTCCGTAATCTTGGTTTTTAAACTTAGTGATTCAGTAAACATGGTTTTCAGGCTATATGATTAAATAATCTTGGTTTTCAGACGTAATGATTAAGTAATCTTGGGTTGTAGATTTAATGATTCATTAATCATGGTTATCAGAGGTAATGATTCAGTAATCTTGGTTTTCAGGCTTTATAATCAAGTCATCTTGGTTTTCAGGCTCCATGATTCAGTAATCTTGGTATTCAGAATTAATGATTAAGTAGTATTGTTTTTCAGGCTCCATGATTCAGTAATTTTACTTGTCAGGCTCCATGATTCTGTAAAATTAGTGTTCAGAGTCCATGATTCAATAATATAATGATTCAGTAATCTTGGTAATCAGAGTCTATGATTCAGTAATCTTGGTATTCAGAGTCTATGATTCAGTAATCTTGTGTGATAGGTGTATAGTCTCGTTTACTGTATTTTGTTTTAAATAAAAAATCACGCACACACACACACATACAAAACAAATAGCAACAAGACAAAGGACCATCAGGAAAATATTTATTATCTGGAGATTACAACATAACGTCGTACAATAATCAGATCACCATACATGACCCAAAAGTTGCCAGATTTTCTCAAACATGCATGCAGCGCCTGAAGTAGTCAGAAAATACATGCCGAATTCTCTAGTGTGAAAAGTAATTATTATTATACTTAGAATTTAAAAATGTGTCTGTTAGTTAGTTAGTTAGTTAGTCGCAGTTCCAACTTCATAGCAACAGGTTGTCCCCATTATGCTCCATTATGTGTCTGTTCTAATTGCTACTTTACATTTTTCAACCCAAGATAGATTTTACGTCTGCTGACTCAGAGATTTAAGTGTTGCTATTCATCATCCGTTGCCTTGCTGTCTGAAATGGGCGATCATGGCTCTCCACAAATTGCGATTTCCGACAGCATTGATCAATTCGTGGTTGACTCCCTTCCGTGCCATGACACAAGACTGTCAAGAATCTTCTCACGCTGTCTTCCTCTATCTCTATTTCCACAAATGGTTTTTTTATTACATCATGTTCCAGTTTTTGACTTCTCATAATTTGGCTAAAATAAATGATGACTGCTTCTTTCTGATGTTTGTGATAAGTTGTCTGTGTGACTTAGTTCCCCCAAAATGTCAAGACTGCCTATTTTGAGTGTCCTATGAATTTTCAGCATTCTTCAATACAACCACATCTCCAAGGCTTCTGTAGATTTATTTCGCCTGTTCACTAATTTTACTCTTTTTCTAACTTCCAAGAACAAGGACAAATTGCACAAAATGTTCTTCATCTTTTTAAAAAGTTAGTCGCATACCTTTTACAGGACATAGCAGTCAACTCCAACATTGTTTGACTGTTGGTGATTCCTGTGCAAGTTTACCTTTAATAGTTTGCCATTGCTTTCTGAACGACCAGTTTTCATACCAACGCAAAGCAATCTGCTTCCAAATCGCCCGCAGCTGTGTGTCAAATGCGGTAAGCAGGACTACGAATTGCACCCGTAACTCCCTCTCCATATAGCTGGCCTTCATCTATTACACAATAATAAATACGTGGTAATGACAGTGTTACAAATATGCATTGGCTGATTCTGTGAGCAACGAAAGAACTACAATGGTACGACAGAATCATTAGTGGGAGTTAAGGAAAGAACTTCAAGCCAATCAAATGATGTTGAAAAGTCGGTGGCGCTGGAATGGAGACACTTAACAAACCTGATAGTAGTACAACTAGAAAGTCTTTTCTTAGCAACCGCCATGAGCAACGAAGCCGTAGGAGGCCTACAAACGGAGAAGAGAATTACAGAGATGAATAATATGGGGATAACATAAACAGACCGACCAGAAATTGCATTGAAAAAAAACAACAACAATAACATACAATAGGGTAGCGGGGTAGGGGTATCCCCTATCAAAGGAGAAGTAAGGCGCCTCCTTCCCTCCGCTAGCCTACGGGACACGCTTGGGCAAGGTGGAGTACCCGTTTAGCCTCCCGATCAGGGTTAGGTGAAGCCATAGGTGCAGGTGGTGGATGAAGATGGAGAGCAGCGGACAGATAGTTGTAGGTTATGGTCTTCACTTTCACGAGAGGACAGAGGATCTCTTTTTTGAAGAGACAATGGCTACGGTCACTGACCAGTATGGTCACTGCTAGGAAGGAAAGCAATGGCAAACTACCTTCTTTATAGATGCCAAGAAAATCATGTTGTGTGGATTGGGGGACGATGCATCAATAACATTAGATATGCAGACGATACAGTCTTGATTGCAGACAATGAACAGGACCTGCAAAATTTAGTAGATGCGATTGTTACACACAGTGAACAACTAGGGTTAGAATTAAATTGTAAAAAGACACAGATTATGGTCGTCACTAGGAAGAACGAAATACCACAATGTAATATACAAGTAAATGGGAATATTCTTCAACAAGTGAATAGGTACAATTATCTCGGAACAGTAATAACATCTGATGGGAGATGCCTTGAAGAGATTAGAGCAAGAATCGCCATGTCTAAGGTAGCCTTTAGCAAGATGAAAAACATACTGACCAATAAAAAGATGTCAATTGAAACGAGAAAAAGAGTGTTGAGGTGCTATATAGAACCTATACTTTTATATGGATGTGAAGCTTGGACAATGAGCAGTCAAGCTGAAAAACATCTGACGCCTGTAGAAATGTGGTTTCTGAGGAAAATGCAAAGAATACCATGGACAGCCAGAAAGACCAATGAACAAGTCCTTCAAGAAACAAATGAAGATCGTAAACTGATTAGAGACATTAGACGTAGACAGTCAACATTTTTGGGTCATATTATGAAAAGAAATGAATTGGAGAACTTGGTAACAACTGGCAAGATCGAAGGGAAGAGACCAAGAGGAAGACCTAGAAGCAAATACCTGGATGGCTTGGCCTCGTGGCATGGTCGAGACAGAAACACAGAGCTGATCCACGACTCTGGTGATCGAGTGAGATGGCAAAACATGACCGCCCACGCTTACCGGCGTGGCACATAATGGATGGATGGATGGAACATACAACTAAAAAAAAAATAGAACGACTTGTCGTTAGAA
This sequence comes from Cepaea hortensis, assembly GCA_963921405.1. Lineage (NCBI taxonomy): Eukaryota > Metazoa > Mollusca > Gastropoda > Stylommatophora > Helicidae > Cepaea > Cepaea hortensis. The sequence continues at coordinate 336,105,987 of OY992876.1, forward strand.
GGTTGAGGGCGAATGCCCCAACATGACGTAAAGGGCAGTGGCAGAATGAAAAAAGTTAAGTACAATTTAGCCGACGATATCAGGATAAAAGTAACGCACAACGGGGGCAGACAATTTTAACTTAGCCGACGATATCAGGATAAAAGTAATGCACAACAGGGGAAGACATTTTTTAACTTAGCCGACGATATCAGGATAAAAGTAATGCACAACAGGGAAAGACAAATTTAACTTAGCCGACGATATCAGGATAAAAGTAATGCACAACAGGGAAAGACAAATTTAACTTAGCCGACGATATCAGGATTAAAGTACCGCACAACAGGGGCAGACAATTTTAACTTAGCCGACGATATCACGATAAAAGTAATGCACAACAGGGGAAGACAATTTTAACTTAGCCGACGATATCAGGATAAAAGTAATGCACAACAGGGGAAGACACATTTAACTTAGCCGACGATATCAGGATAACAGTATCACACAGCAGGGGCAGACAATTTAAAATAGCCAATTATATCAGGATACAAGTAGCACACACCAGGGGCAGACAATTTTAACTTAGCCAATGATATCAGGATACAAATAACACACAATAGGGGCAGACAATTGTAACTAAGCAGTGGATATAAGGATAACAGTCACACAACAGGGGCAGACAATTCTAACTTAGCCGACGATATCAGGATAAAAGTAACACACAAGAGGGGTAGATAATTTGAGCTTGGTTTCCACAGTCGTAGCCGTGTAAGCGTCGCATGGCCGGAGAAATTCACCCGCGCACTGTAAGGAGAGTTTTCGTCCGTAACACATGAGCTCTTGACTGCTTCTACTGATGATGTTTGTCAAGGCCCAATGAGATATGGCACAATCCTGTACCTCCGACCTGTTGCGGGAGTACTCGGCCAAGCATTCAAAACTGACCTTAGGATCGCCGCAAAAGGCTAAATTGTCTTTAATGGCTTGCTCAAAGTTCGCTGCCGCAACGTCTGAAATAAAATAAAGCCATTCTTAGAATTTGTTTTCCTCTCGTTAGCTGGCTTTGACCGCAGGCATTTTCCACACGCTTGCTAATACTTTTAGTGCACTGGACTGATTTTTGCGTGTGGATTAGCTTTCTCTATTACCAGTGTCACTCGCCATCAAGCGAACCCACTCCGACTTCTAAGGAACTTTTAATTTACAAAGAAACATACTGACAGCTTACAATATCTGGACAACGAAGAAAACTGGTTCATAAACAATAATGCATAAGAGAAGTAACGGCTGGAGTAGGATATAACAATAGGAAATGAAAACAAGTTAAGTATGTGTAACTCCTGTGGAAAAGTGAGAGATACTAAACAGACACAGTGTCCTACATACCTTACAACGAACTCCATCCACTACTGTAAACGTAAATCACAGAGAAAAAATCCTCCCAAAATCCACACACAATGTAATAATAAAATCAAAATAAGTTGTATAAGTTGTAAAAAATAATAAAATACTACAACACAATGAACGACGTTTTGATTATACTAATATTCCTCAAAAACAAAATAAACAAATCTAAAGAAAAACATGAAATTAAAAAACATAAAAAAAAAAAAAACAGAACCTTCGTTGTTCGGAAGGCGGATGCAAATAAGGTAAGTACACTGTGTGTTTATTATCTCGGACTTTTTCGCAGGAGTTACACGTACCTAATTGTTTTAATTTCCACGTGGCTTTTAAACAGCTTCTTGTGTCATTAATTAATTAATGAATTCATTCATTCATTTAGTAGCATGTACTTTGCAGAACCTCGCTTCCATAACAACCTTCCGTAAACCTCTCAATCATAAGCAAGATGTCCCGCGTCTGATACACCCATCTGGAGATCATATGTCACATCCTGCACCCATCTTCTATTTGACCTTCCTCTTCTTCACTTCCCAGGCATATTATTGTTCTCTCCAAATTATCATGACGTTTCAAGTGACCAAAATATTTCAATTTTCTTTGTTTTATCGTCTTTAATAGCCAATCTTCTTCAGTATTCAGCTCTTGAAGTATGGATGCATTTCTTCTTTTCTTTATCCAAGATATTCTTAGAACTCGTCTAAAACATTTATATTCAGGGGCATTTATGCTCTGTTCAGCTTGTTTAGTAAGTGTCCAGGTCTCACATGCGTATATTTCAATGGGAAAGATGCATGGCAGAAAGTGGGGGAAAAAAAAACTGTGGCCAATTTAAAGAGTGAATAGGAAAACACAGTTATCGAAGGCATGGTTCCAGGAAGAAAGGATAGCGATCAGCCAGCAAGAAGCTGGACACGAGGCGTTGCAGACAACTTGGGGGTGAGAGTACACGGTGATGGAGTCATGGCAAGAGATCGAGAAACTGTATCAATGGTGGCCGTGAGAGCGATGTTCTGAGAAGGACCTGTTAAACTATGATGAACACATGATACAATTGGATAACTTCTCACATCTCTACGACTAACTTATGATGGGTAACTATGAGTGATCACGATTTGGTTGGTAGGTTTATTTGTTGGTTGGTTGGATTGTTGACTTATTTTTGTTTTTTTTTGGGGTTATTTGTTGGTTGATTGCATGGTTGAATAGATGGTTATCTGGTTGGATGATTGATTTATTGACTGGTTGGTTGTTTGGTTGGATGATTGATTGATTGTTTGGTTGGTTTATTGGATGATTGATTGATTAGTTGATTGGTTGGATGGTTGGTTGGTTGATTAGTTATTTTAGTTGGCTGTTGGCTTAATTGGCTGACTTGATGTTTGGCTGGTTGAGTGGCTGATTCATTGATTGGCTGGTTGGTTGTTTGGCAGGTTGGTTGGCTGGTTGGCTGACTGGTTATGAATCCTCTGGTAGAGTCACATTTCAACAAAGTCTAATGCATTGACGTGCAGGTCAACGGAGCCCTGGAACGACTTGCGCTAGCGGGAACGCGTCGGTGTAGAGATTTTCCTCCCGACCCTCAAAATCAAATTAACATCTTGACATGGATTGCGTTGCAGATCTCTCCTTTCCTTCTCTAAACTAAAAAAAAAAATTCAGCGGGGTGTGCGAGACTGGTACTGAAATTCCACATCTGCACAAAGGCACACGAAGGCGTTACCAAATTATGATTCAGAACAGGCTGGATGAGATAAGACACACAGGTTTTCAATGTCTTTTTCATTGGCTGTAGCTATTTCCTAGTCCAGGAGCCGCGATGGCATAGTTGTTAGTGCGCTTCTATGTCCACACAGTGATCTGGGTTGAATCCCCACAGAGGCAGGGCTTTCATTTTTCGACCAGTTCCAAGCTGCTGTCCACCCAGCCTATAAACATGAGTACCAAAGAAGGAAGGGAACTGGATACTCATCTCATATGCCTTGGCCTAATATATGTCACGATAAAATGTGACACTCCAGCGACAGTATCTAAGGGACGTCCGTGTCCGTTATTTCATTGTCAATAGAACCGTCCTCGCTGGTATATAACTGTCAAAGACTGAAGGATAGAGGTCTGAGGTCTGCCTCAAGATAGAAGACCACCGGGAAGAGTGGTCAACCTCAAGTAGATCAGAGGTAACACAGTGCCCGGGTATGAGGGCAGGGTAGGTGATAGGAAGGGGGACTATTAACTAGTTCTCTCATGAGACACGGAGGCGTCGACCAGATAGTTAGCACTCTGGTCACGGCAGTATCACGCCTACGTGAAAGCCACGGAGAAGTGGATTGCCACTCAATAGGAGACGGTTGCTATAAGCGTGCTGAGTGTGACAGCACGCAAAAAGGCGAAGGACGCACAAGGTCCTTCCGCGTGCTGTGTAGCCACGCGAGGAGAAGAATCAGACTGGGGACTGACTTCTTAGCGAGCGCACCGTTTAGTGTCGATAGGGGTTTCTGTAGCCAAGTAGATAGAGATTAGCAATAGGGTTAGGAAACTAGTGATAGGCAATTCTGTGGCTTTGTGTGTGATTTGATAGCGACTGTTTTGTAAATGTAAAGAGCCAACGGCAATAAAAATGTATCATCCATTTCCTCTCACACGACTTGCAAGTTCCTTGTGTGGTGCGAGAGAAGTAATCCTATGATGCCTGAAACATCAGTTGCTGACAGGCTAGGATTAAAGTGGTGTCAGAAGTGTGGCTTGGACAAATGTTCAAGCTATTACACTCACCCACGGCTCTAGACTAAGGTTACTAGTAGTGAATTACAAGGTTTAATTTGTGTCAGTGACTGATGACGTGTGCAGACTAGAACAAGTTGCGAGCGGAGCTGTGCCTATCGTGACAAAATAATGTTTATTTGTGTTTAGTAAAATATTGTGTACTTATATTCATGTGTTCTTCAAAGTTGTAAGTATTGATATTATGAGTTTCTTTCATTTATTTATGTAAGTACTTATTTGTTTATGAATAATTATCAAAAATGATTCATGGCGGAGCGATACACATGCCGGCAACATTATCGATTTTTGCAAGCTAAAAATAGCGCTGCGCCTCTGACGTATTGCGACTGACAAACAGTTGTTTTACGCCATTTGCATTCAGCATCTGATTGTTTACAAATCGCCAAGCTGCTGCCCGCCTGAATCTGTGCTTTATATTAACTATTATTTGTTTATTTAAGTTAATGAATGAATATATTTATTTATTTAAACAATATTATTACATTTATATTATTTTAAAGCAGTTATTGAATTTTTTTCGTACTTTTTCTATTTGTTTACCGTCGCGATGGCACTACTTTTTGGCTATGCAAATTAGACTTGGTCTGCACAACACTTCCATAGATTAAACTAGAGTAGGAACGAAAGGCATAAAACGTTAGAACGAAGACAGGACATTGACATTTAATATTAATTAAATTACATTGTAATTGTCTGGGGGCATGTCATTGTGATCGTACCAATTTGTCGAAAGTAATATGTCGTTTGCAATTTGTTAATTGTTGCTGCTCTTGTGAACCAGGGTGAACAACAGCTGGTTATAAAAGTAACTCGTGTGTATGCCGCAGTGCCAAACGATTAGACCTGAGTTGCCAAATGATTGTGCTTGATTGTCTGGAACATTAAGATGAGTATACTCAACGTATTTGGCATGCAATGTGATTAATAATGCATCTCTTTTTCAGCGTGTGATGTATTAGCATATTTTTGTGCTCTGTTTTTTAGGATAAAATTTTTCAGGTTATAAACTAAGAGTACAATTGGTAGTGCTCAGAGAATAAGAAACATAACATATCTAAGATAAATAAGTGCTTAAAGAGGTCAGTGCCTGTTAACGCTAGCTAATTACCTAACAACATGGCTACTTTAGCTGATTTCATAAAAGCAGGTAAAGAGTTACAATACACAGGAAAGGAGCTAGAACAATATGCTGATCAAAAATTTAAAGAAGCAAAAGATGCTGAGAGAGCTGAACGGATACGAAAAGAGGATGCAGAGAGAGATGAACGCGCACAAGAAAGAGAACAGGAAAGACAACACAAAAAGGAGATTGCAGAACTAGCTGAGATAACAAAACAGAAGCAGTTAGAACATGATAAGGAAATTAAACAGAAGGAATTAGAATTAAAACAGAAGCAGTTAGAACATGATAAGGAAATTAAACAGAAGGAATTAGAGTTAAAACAAAAGCATTTAGATCAGGAGAAAGAACTAAAGCAAAAAGAGATAGATGAAATGGCAAGAGTTAAGGAAAAACAAATACAAGTAGCGACTCTGAAATAGTTTCTTTTGTAAAGGACCAACCTAAAAACTATCAGAGTAATAGAAAACCATTTCATAAAGTCGACAAGAAAGATAAGAAGGTGTCGAAATGTGTCTACTGTCAACTTTTGCATGACACTTATTCTATGTGTGATAAATCGCCTAACTATCCGGCACATCTTGAAAATGTCATTAAGAAGCAACAAAACAAAAGAACTGCATACAGGCGTGCAGTCAAATGCTTCTTCTGTTCCAGCTACGGCCATTATTCAAATAAGTGCCTGGGGCGCCAACGTATGAAAGCCAACATTGCTATTTTGATTGATACATCTTCTGATAGTGGTAGTGAGACTGAGTGTGAAGTTGAAAATGAATTACCTTTTAACCAAGCTGAAGATGTGTGTTGTGTAAACGATATATTGAGCTTTGACAGTTGTGAGCGATGTCACCAATTTCATGCAGACGGAAAATTAGAATGTGGACATACAGTACCATTCTCAACTGAGAGTGTAAATGCAGCATTAGCCTCCAGAGGCAATTTGGTGTTCCACAATGCAATGGTCAACGACAGACCATGCCAATATTTGCTGGACAGCGGCAGCACCCTTATTGGTCTTAGAAAGGAACTGGTGAGTCCAAATGATTATACAGGTGACTCGGTCAAATGCCGAACTTTTACGGGTAACATTGAAATTTACCCTTTGGCCAAAGCCCGTATTAACACTCCTTTCCTTTCTGGTACCTTTACTTGTGCAATACTTGACAACCCTTGTACTGATTTAATTTTGGGTTGCTTACCCCAATTGAAACAATGCACTAGCGATGAAATAGCTGCATGGGAAAAATTAAATGCAGCTAATGCAACAACTAGAGCAGACGCTATGAAACATCAAGACACACTACAAGATGAGAGACTACTGTTGCTATCACCAACTAGCACGGATGATACCACCAGACAAAAATTTATAGAACAGCAGAAAGCTGATCCTAGTGTGTCTCCATATTTAAAATTATTGAAAGAAAGAGCCAAAGTGACAAAAAACGCATCATGGTTCTTTAGACTTAGTAATGGTATTCTTACTAGGTATTATACAACTGGTAACCATGAGATTCAGCAAACGGTGTTACCTGTACAACACCGCCTAACTGTGCTAAAGATTGCACATGAGTCACCGTTTGCTGGTCACCTTGCATATGACAAAACCAGGGCCAGAATTCAGGCTCATTTTTATTGGCCAGGTTTTTGTAATGATATAAAATTATTTTGTCGTTCTTGTAATGTCTGTCAACAACTAGTACGTAAGGGTAAACATCCTACAGCTGAAGTACAACCTTCTACACTGGCTTCTAGGCCATTTGAGAGTGTGGCGGTAGATATTGTTGGACCCCTGAATCAGGTGTCCAGCAAAGGAAATCGCTTCATATTAACAATGGTCGACCTATGTTCAAGGTGGGTTGAGGCAGTAGCTTTGAAATACATCACCTCCAAAGACGTTGCCAATGTATTTCTACACCTGTTCTCACGATTCGGATTTCCACGTACCATCTTATCCGATCGTGGAACTCAATTCATTTCGGCTGCAACGCAAGCCCTTACAAAAATGTTAGGGATTAAACAGCATTTTACAACAGCGTACCATCCAGCCAGCAATGGTATAGTAGAGAACATTAACGGAGATCTTAAGCATATGCTGGCTAAGGTAACAGCAGAAAACCCAGCTGATTGGGATACACTGTTACCAACAGTGCTGTTCGCCTATCGGGATATTCCCCATTCAAGCACGGGTTTCTCACCGTTTGAATTAGTATACGGGGCTAACCCACGTGGACCCCTAACCATTTATCATCAGGTAATAACTAATTCCATCGAAATTCCAACCCCAAAAACACCTTATGAAATGGTGACAGAAACACGAGATAAAATCATGAAATCGTGTATCATAGCTAAGGCAGCTTTGGAGAGGAAGGGTCAAATCTACCGCCAATACGCAAACAAAGGGGCGAGAACAATTGATCTTGAACCAGATCAAGACATACTTCTGTTACTTCCAGACAAACGAAATTTATTATTGACCTCATGGCAAGGGCCATTCAAGGTGGTACGAAAAATTTCAGATGTCGACTATGAAATATCGATAAACGGACACTTAAAGATATTTTATGTCAACATGTTGAAACCCTACTTTTCACGACAAGAGACAGAAGTAGAGACAGACGAACATAATGCACCCACACCTAGTGATGAGACGACAGACGTACACAACGCAACTACACTAGTTAGCGAGACTGGCAAATCCGACGAGATGCATACACTTAGTGAGATAACAGAAAACGCATTTAGCACCACTACCGTACTGAATCAGGTAGACGACGACGGAATGGAACTACCTGTTCCTATTGTAGACAAGACTGCGACATTAGATAGCATACGGATAGAACATGGACTAACAGACGTTCAACGACGACAATTAATAGAATTAGTGACGGAGTATAAAGACATATTTTCTGACATTCCAGGTAGGACGGACAGAATCGAGCACTCCATTCTTCTTTCGGACTCTAAGCCTATCAAATGCAGGCCGTACTCTATCCCACTCAGCTATAGAGAAAATCTAAATAAGAAAATTCTTAATTTAGAAGCTAGTGGGATAATCCAGAAATCTACATCTGAGTACTCCTTTCCAATCGTCCTAGTTAAGAAAAAAGACTCCACAATTCGTCTGTGTGTGGACTATAGAAAGCTCAACAACGTCACTAAGATCGACGCAGAACCAATTCCTTCCTGCGAAGATCTTATTCTTGACATGTCCACCTCTAAAATCTTTTCTAAATTAGATCTTACTAAGGGATATTGGCAGGTCCCTATGCAGACTCAATCCATTCATCTTACTGCTTTTTCAACACCTTTAGGACTTTACGAGTGGCGTTTTCTTCCTTTCGGACTTCGAAACGCTCCTGCCACTTTCGTACGCTTAACTAGAGATCTACTTCATGGAGTGACGAATACAGTGACGTATATAGATGATATATGTGTCCATACAGATGACTGGACAACACACTTACTGAAACTAAGACATGTTTTCAATAAGTTGCGACTCTTCGGTCTCACTGTCAAACCGAGCAAAGTTGAATTGGGCCTACAAGAAATTGATTTTTTGGGTCATGTCATTTCACAAGGTCAACTAAAAACTGACAATAGAATTATTACCAAAATTATGAACCTGACCATGCCAACAACAAAGAAGCAGGTCAGAAGCCTTTTGGGTTTAGTAAATTACTATAGCAAGTTTATACCAAACTTAGCGGAAATTACAAGTGTATTTTCAAATGTTTTAAAAGCATCTGTAAAATTAGATGTCAAAGATGCATGATTAATTTCTGCATTGTCAAAATTGAAAATCCTGTTTAGTAATGTACCAATCCTCCGCTTGCCTAATCCTAGGCTCGTTTATTATCTTAGGACAGATGCCAGCAGGATCTCCATCGCTGCAGTATTAGGCCAGTTTTATGATGGCATATTTCATCCGATTTGCTACGTGAGCCGCAAGATCACACCTGCTGAGTCCAGATATTCCATATCAGAGTTGGAAGCCCTAAGCGTCATCTATGCGGTGAGGAAGCTGCATCGATTTCTAGCGGGTGTTCACTTCGTTGTCCAGACAGACAACTCCCCAATCACGGTCATACAAAGTGGTGTGCATCGGAATGACCGTATATACAGGTGGTCGTTAATACTACAAAATTATACTTTTAGTATAGAGCATATTAAGGGTAAAGACAACATTCTGGCAGATACCCTTAGTCGACCATCTGAGGTAGAAATACCAAATATCCCACATGAGAGTGTAGAGTAATAAAGGTTAAATTAGTACATTAGAACATTCTATATGAAATATTTTATGAATACATAGACATTATGTTCTGAACTAAGTACTAAGAACAGTGAACTACTATGTGTCCGTAGACAGCAAAATAAGAACTGTACTCCGTGAACCAGTATATCACCGTGTGAACTAAGACAGCTCGTTACATACTAAGCTCCATATGTGTTCCGGTGAATCATCTGTGTTAAGCAGGGAAAAACAGTGTCAGAACAGTACAGAAATAATAGACACGAAAATACTTGTCTACGACACCAGCAAACTCTACAGGTGCAATACCCATAGGACACAAGTATGACTGTGTAATGTATTTAATATACCCAGGACAATTGGGTATATATACTATGCCAATGAAAGCAATTTCTAAACATTAGGGCAACGACTAACCTGAGGTATTTAAATACCATGTATATATAGACTCATTGTGATATGTATTATAACGTTTTAATATAGTGATAAATTATAGTTAGATTAGGTCACTCTAAGATACATTTAGATTTAGGAAATATAATAGTTTTCATTTTTTTTAGTAGTTTAGATAGATCGTTAATTTACCCACTTACTTAGCTTAAAAGTAGATTAGGATAGTAATTTAAACGTAATAACATCTAATTATAACTAGGATAAAAAGTTTAGATAGTAATAGTACCATTTAGTTTGTTACATTTCACTTTGGTTCATTTCACTAGAGTTCATGCCATCTTAATGAACCAGTCCATTTAACAAACTTGTTCATTTAATATTATGATTAATTTACAACGGATAGGATAAAAGAATTATACAAATAAACATACATCATTTACACCATTTAGAGTAAAAATATCAATCATATATTTTTTTTCATTTAAAAACATTATTCATAATTTTATTACATTTCACATTATCCATGTTAAAAGGGACATAATTTATTACATTTCACATTACCCATGTTAGAAAGGGACATAATTTATTACATTTCACAATTACCCATTTTAGTTAGTTACATAACTCATCTCACATCAATTTCATTTTAAATAGTTAGATTACTTCCCTTAAATTAGATTAAAGTAGGTAACACATTAAATACATATTTATAGAACTAGTATTAGTATTTCAGTATTTAGAGTAATATTTCAGTAGAATATAGTGGTTAATAATAGCAGGGTACAAAACATCAACCTTTTTTTTTACATGTAAATACATGACTCGTGCAGCAATTTACGCACAGTCATGAAGCTCAACTTTCTCAAACTGAGCCAAACTTGTACATTGTCACTCCAAGGTTTTTAAATAATTGTGAAGGTAAAAGATGTGTGACAGAAGTGTAAAAGTGAGAGCATATGTAAATTATACAAGAGAGAGTGAGATCAGTCAGCGGATTTTTTCTGCCGCTCAACGCGACTTTTTTATTTTTTGTCTGCGTCAAATGTTTGCTTTCGATGTTGAAAGTGTGCTGTCTTGAATGTGTTGTGTGTAGTTTAGTGTAGATCTTAGAGAAAGTATTTTAAGTCTCATAAGACGGAAACGTAGTCACGAATTAGTGTTATACACTAGTTTGTGGCCACATCTGACCGAATTATGGCACTTGAAAACTAACTTACATACATATTATAAATAAATACACATGTTAGAAGTTAGATTATACTATTAGTTAGATCCAAACACGCAAACATCCAGGAAAACTAACATGTAAATTGCATAAATTTTGGGTAGATCAAAGGGAGATAACTCCGGGTCAGGGGACACAATAGACAACGAAACACTAACTTAACATTGAAAGATAACTTTACACGCGGAAGCGAGATAGGTAAAGACTGTCGCACACAGCTTGGTTGTTTAATATTATATGGGGGACATGAAGCAATTCATGTGTTGACCCTAAGAAAGTCAACTTTGTATGGGTAGTGAGTTAATTTACTATTTGAGGGCAGGTCTTATAAGACAATGGTCCGGTTCAGACATACCTCTAATTAATATAATATTGCGATTGAGAAGAGGGCTCACGCCAACCAGACAAGTTTGTGGCGATTGCCAGTAGCCAAGTAAAGTGATACTACATTGTGAGTGACAATAGTCAGTAGAAGTCTATTGATTTACCCAAAGCCAGGTTATCAGCAGTCTTTGACAAAAATTAGATACACTAATTTTTTAGAAACCTCTTGCGTCACAACCAAGGAGTCAAAGTTGGTGACGCAACACAGGAGGGGAGGGTGTGTGTCAAAGACTGAAGGATAGAGGTCTGAGGTCTGCCTCAAGATAGAAGACCACCGGGAAGAGTGGTCAACCTCAAGTAGAACAGAGGTAACACAGTGCCCCGGTATGAGGGCAGGGTAGGTGATAGGAAGGGGGACTATTAACTAGTTCTCTCATGAGACACGGAGGCGTCGACCAGATAGTTAGTACTCTGGTCACGGCAGTATCACGCCTACGTGATAGCCACGGAGAAGTGGATTGCCACTCAATAGGAGACGGCTGCTATAAGCGTGCTGAGTGTGACAGCACGCAAAAAGGCGAAGGACGCACAAGGTCCTTCCGCGTGCTGTGTAGCCACGCGAGGAGAAGAATCAGACTGGGGACTGACTTCTTAGCGAGCGCACAGTTTAGTGTCGATAGGGGTTTCTGTAGCCAAGTAGTTAGAGATTAGCAATAGGGTTAGGAAACTAGTGATAGGCAATTCTGTGGCTTTGTGTGTGATTTGATAGCGACTGTTTTGTAAATGTAAAGAGCCAACGGCAATAAAAATGTATCATCCATTTCCTCTCACACGACTTGCAAGTTCCTTGTGTGGTGCGAGAGAAGTAATCCTATGATGCCTGAAACATCAGTTGCTGACAATATGTATCCCCTGCTTGTTACGCTTAAGATCTGGGTTCGATTCCCCGCCGGGGATACAATTTTTGAAGGTCAACAGGATCGAATAGATAAGAGCGCTACCTGTTAAATATCCAGTGCCCTGATGGCAAGGTAATTGATTTTCTCGCTACATCGGTCTCCAGGACTAAAATGTTGACTTCAGATCCTGGACTTAGGGTCGTAAATTACAAGTACCTCAGAAGTCGGAGTGGGTTTGCCTGGTGGCCAGGGACACTGGTAATAAGGAAAGCTACTCAACAAGCAAAACATCAGTCCAGTGTGGACTATGCTCGAGTTGAAAGTGCACGAAAATCAACAATTGTCAACATACCCCAAACCAACGCTCACAGGCAGTGCTATAGGGGAACCTTGTACTTTCATTATTGTGTAACTCAGTAAAGTAATACAAGTTAGTCGCGTATCCTTTTACAGGACGTCGCAGTAGATTCCAGCAATTTTACGCTATTTGTGATCTCTTGACAAGTTTACGTTCAGTAGTTTGCCATTGTATGGAAACGCACTCAAGGCTGCACGCTTCAAAGAGAGACAGCGAGACAAAGAGAGAGAGAGAGAGAGAGAGAGAGAGAGAGAGAGAGAGAGAGACAGAGAGAGACAGAGAGAGACAGAGACAGAAAGACACAGAGAGAGACAGAGAGAGACAGAGAGAGAGACAGAGACAGACAGAGACAGACAGAGAGACACATAGAGAGATAGAGAGAGACAGACAGGGACAGAGAGATGGCAGAGAGAGAGAGAGAGAGAGAGAGAGAGAGAGTGAGCGAGAGCGAGAGAGAGAGAGAGAGAGACAGACAGACTCATCCAATGTACACTAACCTACGAGACAAGAAGCGGTAGCGTTTTTAACACACTGAATCGCCTGCTGGTATTTCTCTGGATGACTACAGGAGTCTTTGAGATCCTGCAAAAACCACAGACACAAGTTATTCCATTGGAAAAACCCAAACAGAGGCACATATTATGCCACTGCAGATGCTGCCGCTGTTAGATTGTAATAAAAGATAGGATATTTATCTTGCAGGCAGCCGTGGTAGTGCAGATGCTGGACGTCCGCTGGCCGACCCAGTAGCTTTAAGTTCGATCCTCAACGGGACATTTTCGAATGTTAAAGACATTGACCTCGGCTCCCAGGGCAACCTAGCCTAAAACGGATACCAAGAAATGTCTTGAGAAATAAAGGCGGTCGGTGGGTCACTGACCTCACCATCCACCCAGTGCTGATTGGTCGGTGGATCTAGCACCATATACCCAAATGAGCCTTAAATGGTGAAGTGCCATGGGATGATTAATCGTCTGAAGCGACTTCCCGTATCTGTCATAAGATTATACACAGTAGTTTTCCCTAAACAACCCCCTTTTATTTGATATATAATACATCGTATTGAGTACCATATTAACAATGTTAAGTCATAACTGGGACACACCCGCTACTTCCCATTTCCCGCCATCCGTGTTTGTGTGGCCCAAACCTACTTTTTGTGTGGCCCAAACCTACTTTTTGTGTGGCCCAAACCTACTTTTTGTGTGGCCCAAACCAACTTTTTGTGTGGCCCAAACCTACTTTTTGTGTGGCCCAAACCTACTTTTTGTGTGGCCCAAACCTACTTTTTGTGTGGCCCAAACCTACTTTATGTGTGGCACTGAATCTGTTAAGGGGAGTAAAAGGGACACCTATTTACTATGTTCATATTGGAAACAACAAGCTGCCATAAAGATTGATAATGAAGTAGGTCAATATCAGCCTATTAAGAGAGGTGTGCGACATGGATGTATAATCCCTTCAGATCTCCCCCCCCCCCCTAAAGTAAAAATATTTCCAGAAATTTAAAAGATTTGAGAGGAATCACCATTGGGGGAACGTTAGATCAACACTATTAGATATGCGGATAATACAGTACTGATTGCAGACAATGAGCAGGATCTGCAGTATTTGGTAGATGCGGTTGTTGCACACAGTGAACAACTAGGGTTAGAATTAACTTGTAATAAAACAGATTATGGTTGTCACTAGGAAGAAGGAAATACCACAATGCAATATACAAGTAAATGGGAATATTCTTAAACAAGTGAATCGATACAATTATCTCAGAACAGTCATAAAATGTAATGGGAGATGGCTTGAAGAGATTAGATCAAGAATCGCCATGACGAGAGTAGCCTTTTGCAAGATGGAAAACATACTGACCAATAAAATGTCAATTGCAACGAGCACAAGAGTTTGAAGTGTTACACAGAACCTGTACTTTTGTATGGATGTGAAGAGTTGACAATGAGCTAACAAGCTGAAAAACATATGATGGCTGTGGAAATGTGGTTTCTGAGGAGAATGGAAAGAATACAAAGGACAGACGAAACCCCAATACCAAGTCCTGCAAGAAACAAATGATAACCGTAAACTGATTAGAGAAATTAGACGTAGACTGTCAATATTTTTGGGCATGTTATGAGAAGAAATCAGTTGCAGAACTTCGTGATAACTGGCAAGAATGAGGAGAAGAGAACAAATTGAAGGCGGAGAAGTAAATACCCGGATGGCTTGGCCACGTGGCAATGTCGAGACAAGAACACAGAGCTGATCCACGATTCTTGTGATAGTGTGCGATGGCGAAACATGAACCCCCACGCGTATTGGCACGGCACATGATCATGATGATAACTTACTATTTTACTTTATACTTTATATAAAGTGGTTCCCATCATAATAACACTGTGGCCTATCCTATGCAAAGCTATAGTTACCCACAGGGATTCGAAGCGAACTGCCACCTCCAAATGACGCTGGCGCCTCGCAGCAGGAACACGTCTGCCTCGACGCATGACCAACCAACTAGACACCCTTTCTTATTGGGAAACCATTTTTGTAACATGTGACAAATTGGTCGTGAGTATAAGTACACAGCAAGGTGATGTCGTCATTTATAGGTGACAGGCTTAAATCCTTGTAGAGGAACTATACATTTCAATTTTATATGTTGCCTAGCGTGACCTCTAATCTATACTTCTTTCTTCTACCTCTATGAGCGCCTAACAGTACTTTGGAATTTGTAATCCACACCTACCCGACTTCATTAAATCCACACCTACCTGACTTCACTCCACCCAGACCTACATCACTGACTCCATCAACATCTAACTGTCCACTGACTACACAAAACTCTACAGAGACCATGCCTGATGTGTTTGCCTGGTCACTCACCTGTGCAGTGGTCATGTTAGTCTGGAACCTGATGAACTCCGCGCTCAGGTCGTAGGCTTCTAGGCAAGCCGCAGCCACTGAATACAGGTTGTCGCTGGAACACGGGGATGTGGTTGTCACACTGGCTGAGGGTGTGGTTGCCTCAATGGCCGAGCTGTAGCTGACAGCGCAGACTATGATAGCTGTTGACAATATGTACTACGGATTTATTAGTGTGTGTATGCTGGCAAGATTGTCTATTTCTCTGCTTATTTGACTGTCCTTCTGATTGATAGCCTACCTACCTACCTACCTACCTACCTACCTACCTACCTACCTACCTACCTAAATGTCTGCCTGCCTACCTCCCTATCTACCTACTTGCCTGCCTGCCTATCTACCTATTTGCCTGCCTACCTGGCTGCCTATCTACCTACCCACCGACCAACCTGCCTACTTATCTACCAGCTACCTAGATTCGTAACAACCTACCTACCTACTTAGTTGCCTGCTTGCCAACTTGCATACTTGCTTGCCTGCCTACTTGTCTACATGCCTAACAAACATACCCAAATACCCGTCTGTCCGTCTGTTTATCTGTCTGTCTGTATTTATGTTTATTTACATACCAACAAACCTGTCTATTAATCAGGTTGTCTGTGTGTTTGTCTCTCGGCCTGCCTGAATGCTTGCCTACCCATCTGTCAGTCTGGTTCTCTAATTGCGTACCCACCCCTCCGTCATATATACTTATAATTCCGTTGGGATAACATACTCCAAATTCGAGCGATATCAGTAACAACGTATCTAGTATTTCAGCCAAAATATCTCTATAGTTCACTCGGCTGTCGCATACACACAAAATGTTGCTGATCCGCGGGCTATACTATCTTTGATTTTTTTTTTTTTTTTTTTAGCATATCCTTTACAGGACTTAGCTGTCAACACCAGCATCTTTCAGCTGTATGTTGATCTCTTGGCAAGATTACGCTCAGTAGTTTGCCATTGATTTCTGAGCGGCCGGCTCACATACCCCGTAAGTTACCGGTGCGATTCGAACCACTGCTGATTTGAACCGTCATCACGTTACCTGACAAGAGTATACGAGATTACGGAGAAAAGTCATAACCTCTAAGCCACGAAGCCGGCTATCTTTGATTAGTTTATTTATATATTCCACTCCTGGTCATTTTACAGCTGCTTCATTACTATTGTTACTTAAGGGTATCAAAGATTAAGAACGACGCAACCTACCATCCATGCGTTAGAGACGATTAAGGAGAAACCCCTTTGTTTTACCGGGACACTGAAATGATGTAAAGAATAGTAACACAGTGACATGTCGTGTATGTCGTGAATGAATCATCAAATAAACGAGAAGTAAAAGAATAAAAGATTCTTAGAATGGAAACGTCGGTTGTCCTCTGTGTCCTACAATTTGTATGTCTTTATTTTATTACTTCATTATTATATATTTTTTGAGTGTTTCTGATTTTGTATAATTGGTAATCGTCACTCTGTTTCACCGTTATGGAGCCCATTGTAAGGTATGTACACTGTGTCTGTGATTAGTATGTCTCATCTTTTCGCGGGAGCGTAAATTATATACATAATTATTTGCAATCCAAACGAGAAGTAGAATAGTTAGTTTTACTAGAACGCAATCACAAGTAACAAAGTGAACGTTGCTGCAAAAACCACATGTGTCGTAAAGGTGACTAAGGAGGTTTGGACATGGAGTTAGCTTCCCAATTAAGTAGAAACTTTAGTTGCACATTTCAACAATTCCAACAAACCACAAGAAAGGCGAAAAAAAAAAAAGAATAATTTTTCCAATCAAGAGGATTGCATCTTCTTGAAGGCTCGTCTAGAAGAGGCATGATATGATCGGAGGAAGCCGCAAGGAGTCCGGAGCGCATAATATGGTAAGGGCATGGAAGCAGCTGCAAGAAAAAACAACAAATGGATGACTTGGGATGCATAGGTTTCTGGCCTATGCCCCCTTATGGTGGATAATGAGTAAAAGAAAGACCAAACACAACATATACACGACCTCTACACTTTTCAAACAAAACAAATAAACATTGTCACTGCAAGACCTACCTGTTGCTAGAATGTTAATCATGTTCATTTTTTCTGTTCAAATGTGTCAGAGATTTGAAAGACAGAAATCAATCATTCTTTCCCCGGTCTTATATAGCGCCGGATTCCGACAATAAACACAAAAACAAATGTGAAGTTAAATTATAGACAGATAAGCAATAACTGACATCACGACACGAATTTTACCACATGTTAAAACCCATGAACTACTAGACACAAAAGTGAAGGTTAGCGTTAATAGATCTTCTGCAATTTCTGTTCTGAATCTTGGTTGTATATTCTACTAGACTGCACCCTAACTATAACTTGATGATGTCTAACCATTTATCTGTACCCCAAACATAACTTGATGATGTATGTTCATTTATATGTAACTTGATGATTTCTATTAATTTATCTGTCATCATCATCATCAAGTGCCGTGACGGCTGGCGTAGGCGTTCATGGCTCTCCATAGATCTCGGTCTTTGGTTTTCTGGATCAACTCTGCTGCTGATATTCCTCCATGCCACCGTCTCAATCCATCCAGCATCACTTCTCTTGGCCTACCTCTGCCTCTCTTCCCCTCGATCTTTCCAGTTGTTACGATGTTCTCCAATGCCTCTCTTCTCATCACATGACCGAGGAAAGCTGTTTGTCTCTATCTTATTGTTGTATATAATGTTCTAGTTTCATTAGCCTGTTTCAGGCAGTCGTCGTTAGTTACTCTGGCAGTCCAAGGAATTCGCAACATTCGTCTCTGGAACCACATCTCTGTTGCTTCTAATTTCTTCTTAATTTGTCTGTACATGACCAAAACTTGATGATGTCTGTGCATTAATCTGTACCCTGACCATAACTTGATGATGTCTATCCATTTATCTATACTTTGGCTACAACTTGATAATGTCTGTCCATTTGTATGTTGGATATAAATGTCATTGCAGCATCAGCAGTGCCTTATTTCGCGTCTACCATTTTATTCAAGGACAATTCTTTACGTTTGATTGAAATAGGTAATTTTATTATTCGCGAATGCATGAGCCAGATTTGTTTCACTCTAACAATTTCGTATCGTCAATGATAGACCACAAGTTAGTGAACAACTGCTGCCTTGTAGACAGACGAGACAATCAAAGACTAGAGAAAGTTGACCCTATAAAACTGAATAAAAACCCTGTAGTCTTGTAGACAGACGAGACAATCAAAGACTAGAGAAAGTTGACCCTATAAAACTGAATAAAAACCCTGTAGTCTTGTAGACAGACGAGACAATCAAAGACTAGAGAAAGTTGACCCTATAAAACTGAATAAAAACCCTGTAGTCTTGTAGACAGACGAGACAATCAAAGACTAGAGAAAGTTGACCCTATAAAACTGAATAAAAACCCTGTAGTCTTGTAGACAGACGAGACAATCAAAGACTAGAGAAAGTTGACCCTATAAAACTGAATAAAAACCCTGTAGTCTTGTAGACAGACGAGACAATCAAAGACTAGAGAAAGTTGACCCTATAAAACTGAATAAAAACCCTGTAGTCTTGTAGACAGACAAGACAATCAAAGACTAGAGAAAGTTGACCCTATAAAACTGAATAAAAACCCTGTTGTCTTGTAGGTAGACGGAACAATCAAAGGCTAGGGGAAGTTGACCCAAGAAAATTAAGTAAAGATCCCGTGGTATTGTAGGTAGACGGGCAATCCAAAGGCTAGAGAAAGTTGACCCGGGGAAACTAAATAAAAAGCAAGCGATCTTGTAGATACAGTAAGTAGTCTGGGGACAGACAGGCTAGGGAAAGCAAACTGGAACAAAATGCTTGTCGGAGTCAGATGTACTGAGTCATAGGCTTGAGGAAACAGTGCAAGGCAATTCACTTGATGATGAAGACAAGACAGACACCTAGACTGGATAACATTGTTTTGAAGGAAATAGATATTTTGGGATCGAATTATTAACATTTCTAAATAATGCATTTGGTAGTGAGTACATGATTAAAGTCAACATGTTCAGCTTGCGAATGGAATCGAATGCATGTGTTGACTTGAGACAGGAACCGACATAATTGCATTCGGAATATTCTTATATAGGCTCCGTCGTTCTCTTCAACATCCAGCGAAGAGTCCCAATACTAATAGTTCACCACCACAAACAGCACCACCACAACCACCAGCACAATAACCACCACAACCACAACCATTACCATCACCACCACCACCAGCATAACCACCACAACCACAACCACCACTACCACCACAACAATCACTACTACCACAACAACCACCGCCATTACCACCACCACAACCACCACCAAAACCGAAACCACCACCACAACCACGACCACAACAACCACTATCAATACCATAACCAGCACCAAAACCAGCATCAGAAAAAACACCATCACATTCACCGCCACCACCGCAATCACCATCATAAGCAATACCATCACCACCGCCACAACTACCACCATCATCACCACCACTACAATCACCACTACCACAACTACCACTACCACAATCACCACCACCATCATCAAAACAACTACCATCACAACCACCACAACCACCACCTCAACCAACACCACCACAATCACCACTACCAAAACCATCACCACCACTGCCATTACAACAACAACCACCACCGCCACAACCACCACCACAACCACCACCAAAACCTGAACCATCACCACGACCACTACAACCACTATCAACACCATAACCACCACCAAAACCAGCATCACAAAAACACAACCACATCCACCGCCAGCACCGCCAGCACCACCAGCACCACCACAACTAACACCACAACCACCACCACAACCCCCACCACTACAACCCCCACCACCACAACCACCATCACAACCACCACCACTACAACCACCACCGCAACTAAAACAACAACCACCACAACCCCACCACACAAGTACCACCACCACGACAACTACCATCACAACTAACACAACCACCACCACACATCCACCACAACTACCACCACCAAACCCAACGCCACCATTACCACCACCACCATCAATACAACAACCACCACCACTACAACCATCACCACTACAACCACTATCACAATAACCACAAAAAATGCTACACATAGTTACCAACATCACTATCACAATAGCCACCACCACCACCACCACAACCACCACAACCACCCCAATAACAATTACCACAATGACCTCCACAAATACTACCAGAGTGGCCACCAAAACCAAGACCACTACAAACCACCACCATCACAGCCATCACAACAATCACTACCACAATGGCCACTACACCATTGCCTCCACAGCCACCACCACAACCACCACCACGACCGCCACAACGACCACCACCACAACGGCTATCACAACTACAACCACCACAACCACAACAATGGTCAACGCAACCACCACAATAGCCAACAAAACCACCTAAAAAAACCACCACCACCACAATGGCAACCATGGCTACAACACCACCACCACCACCACTATCACCACAATGGCAACCACTACCACAACACCACCACCACAATGGCCAACACAACCACCACAAAAAAACCACCGCCACAATGGCCAACACAACCACCACCATAACACCACCATCACAATTGCAACCACTACCACAACAACCATTACCACAACCACCACCATAATGACCAACACCACCACCACTACAATTGTAACCACCACAGCACCATCACCACATTGACAACCATTATCACAACCACCACCACCACACTGGCCAACACAACCACTACCACCACCACCACCACTACAATTGCAAGCTCAACCACAACCACCACAACACCACCACCACAATGGCCAATACAAGCACCATCACCCGCACTGGCTACCACAGCCGCCTCACCAGCTTCACCCTGAGAATCCTACCACGGCCACCAACACCCAGACCTCAATCTCGCTAAGCAAATATTACTAACGACCCCGCCACGCAACTGCAAATATTATATCCGCGTATAATATCCGCAATCTGTCTGATTATGATACATATGTCACGGTATTGATATCTCATAATGCAAGATATCGGCAACAGCTTCTGCTCATTGTAATAATACCGACTGCTAACAGGGCGTGTCCCTGAATGTCAAGTAAACACACAGTGATTATATTACAACATAAGAGCAACAGAATGTGATATTACAACAGAAGAATCCTGCTTAACCAATTCAATATGTTGAAATATGTGGGGATAATCGTGGCGTCAGATGTTAGATGCGTGACCGCGATTGAGTACAGATGAGGTCAGGCAAATTGCAGTCCAGATTTATTGCCTGTCTGTGATTTACTACGTAGTGTTAGTTCAATAGTTTGCAACTGCTTTCTAAACTGCCAACGCTTCATACATTCGAAATCAACGCAAAGAGGTCTGCTTGCAAATCGTCCGCGACTGAGTTTGAACTGACTACACAGAATGTCTAGAAATGATGAAACTGCGCGTAGCACTATCCTCTAAGCCACGTAGATGACAAGTATCGTACTTTATCAGTCACTTCCGTTGGATGTCAGGAAGAGAGCACTGAAATGTTATATCGAACCAGTTCTGCTGTATGGCAGTGAATCATGGAACGGGAATGAACAAATAAAAAAGGCATAAACAATATTACACGATTTCTTGGCTGCTAGATTTCGCTGCCTCTCGGCAGGTGCATACTTCTGAGTTATATATCATATGAAGTGTTAAGTTAGTTGCATATCGTTTGTAGGACATCGCAGTCAACCCCAACATATGTTAGCTGTTTGTGATTTCTTGGCAAGTTTACTTACAGTAGTTTGCCCATTGCTTTCTGAACGACCGGCAGTGATACAATTTTATAAAAACCAACGCAATGTGGTCTGCTGCCAAATCGCCCGCGACAGTGTTAGGAATGCGGTATGCAGAATTAGGAATTGCGCCCGTAATTCCATCGCCACGGAATCGGAATGTGAAGTGTATCCAAGAATAGTACTTTGAATAACGAAGACACAAACAATAGACTGCAAGATTGATTGCCTGGCATATTTCTCTCCATCTAGTCAGGTACATACTGCAGTAATCACACAACATAAACTAAAGTAATTAGGTAAATCCTTCAAGCTGAAATATACAACTTTGAACAATGCTTTGGCTGAAATACTACATAATGATGAACTGATTACAATGTTGGAAGATATCAACATTGATGAGAAAGATTTAAGAATAATAAAGAATATTTACTGGAACCAAGTAGCAGCAATTAAAATGGGAAATAAAATGGGTAATTACGAACAGATAAAGCTAGGAGTACGACAGAGGTTGTCTTGTCACCAGATCTCTTCTCCCTATATTTTTTAAAATATCCCTTACAGGACGTTGCAGTCAACATCTGCATATTCCAGCAGCTGCAAGATTACGCTCAGTAGTTTGCGATTGCTTTCTGAGCGACCGGTTCACATACCCCGTAAGTTACCGACGTAGCGAGAACCGCTGTCAATTCTCGCGCACATCTCGTCACTCACGAGAGTATACGGGATTACGGAGGAAGACTTTAACCTCTAGGCCAGGGAGACCGGCTGTTTCTATATAGTGAAATAATAAGGAGAGAGATAAAGAGACGCCAGGAATACTAGTTGGATGTTATAATATAAATAATATACGCTATGCAGATGACACAGTATTTGTGGCAGATAATTCAACAGACCTACAACAATTGCTGGACATTGTAGTAACAGAGAGTGCAAGGAAAGGACTCTCCTTGAATATCAAGAAAACAGCAACAATGGTGATATAAAAGAAAATGGTGACACCAAAATGTGAAATAGAAATAGAAGGAAAACTTCTTAACCAAGTGGATAATTTTAAATACCTAGGGGCATTTATAACATCAGATGGAAGATGTACAACAGAGATTAAGAGCAAAATAGGGCAAGCAAAAACCACATTTCAGAAAATGAAGAGTATCTTTTGCAATACGTCACTGTCACTAAATGTAAGAAAGAGAGTGCTGAAATGCTATGTAGAACCAGTTTTGCTGTATGGCAGTTAATCATGGAATGTAAATGAACAAATTAGGAAGAAATTAGAAGCAACAGAGATGTGGTTCCTGAGACGAATGTTGCGAATTCCTTGGACGGCCAGAGTAACTAACAACGACTGTCTGAGACAGGCTAATGAAACTAAAACATTATATACAACAATAAGAAAGAGATAAACAGCTTTCTTCGGTCATGTGATGAGAAGAGAGTCATTGGAGAACATCGTGACAACTGGAAAGATCGAGGGGAAGGGAGGCAGAGGCACAAGAGAAATGATGCTGGATGGATTAAAACGGTGGCGTGGAGGAATACCATCAGCAGAGTTGATCCAGAACACCAAAGACCGAGATCTGTGGAGAGCCATGAGTATCAACGCCATTTGGCAGGGCACATGATGATGATTATAGTCACCGTTAGTATTTCAACCAAAGCATTATTAGTTTATTCACTTCATATGATATATAACTACGATACAGATTATGGTGGTCACTGGGAGGAAAGAAATACCACAATGTGTATATGAGTAAATGGGCATATTCTTAAGCAAGGGAATTGATACAGTTATCTCGGAACAGCCATAACATCTTATGGGAGATGCCTTGAAGAGATCAGAACAAGAATTGGCATTGCGAAGGTAGCCTTTTGCAAGATGTAAAACATACTGACGAATAAAAAGATATCAAGTGAAACGAGAAAAAGAGTGTTGAAGTGCTACATAGAACCTGTGCTTTTGCATGGATGTGAAGCGTGGACAATGAGCAAACAGGCTGGAGAATATCTAATAGCTGTGGAGATATGGTTTCTGAGAAAAATGCAAAGAATACCATGGGTAGACAGAAAAACCAATGAACAAGTCCTTCAAGAAACAAATGAAGATCATAAACTGATTAGAGTCATTAGACGTAGACAGTCAAAGCTGTTTGGATACGTTATGAGAAAAAATACACTGGAGAACTTGGTGACAACTAGCAAGATTGAGATGAAAAGAACAAGGGGAAGGCAGAGAAGTAAATATCTGGATGGCTTGGCCACATGGCATGCTCGAGACAAGAACACAGAGCTGATCTATTGATTGATTGATTGATTGATTGATTTAGGAACCGACATCACAGCATTCGGGGCATTCCCATAAGCGCTCCGTCCCCATCCCCAGCAGCCAGCGAAGAGTTCCAACACCAATAGTACCAGTGGCAATCTGATTATATGTGCGTCTCGCCTTTCCTCTAAGCGTCGAGCATCGGCCAGATCCCCTCGTCACTCCTCGCTGTCGCATTCTTGCCAGACCATGGTGATCCATTTGCTCCTCCGAGGTGTACACGTGCTCCCACAAGGCCGCAACCACGCCTGCCTTGTCATGCATCAATACTCCACCAAGCCTTGCAGAGCCAGCCAATCTGTCCGCCTGTTCATTCCCCAGCACACCAGCATGCCCCGGAGAAAAGATCCAGACGATGCTTACCACCCGTGACTTCCGAAGCGAAGCAAGCCACTCTGCACGAAGCTTGCCTGTCCTCATCCTATTCAGCATATTTTCTGAGTCAGTTACAATCACAATGTGTGTGTATATCGTATTCTCCATCCAGCGGAAAGCTGCACTGACCGCCTCCACCTCTATTCTTAAGCTAGATGTTGTGGTATCATATGCCAGGCTCTCCTGCACCAAAGGTAGACCATTAGCCTTTGCCAAGAACCCCCAGGCACTTCTCCTACCTCTCAACACCGCACCAGTAGTGTACATAATCACATCACCCGGGCGAGCATTATCCTGAATTAGTTGCTGGATTTCCACTTCCGTGGCCCCTGCTGGCCATTCCCTGCACTCCCGGCTCAATGTGATTATAACTGTGCACAAGTCTGACTGCTCCGCTGGCACTCTGACCCACTCCTCTCCTCGCCTAATGTTCTCTAAGATGCACACCTGTCTGAGCGCCTAATGTTCTCTAAGATGCACACCTGTCTGAGCCATCCATGATTTCCCTCTTATCAGTCGCTGACCCTTAACTGCGCCCAGCGCCTCATACAACGGGTGATCTGTGTCAGCAGCTACTCTGAGGTATGCCTTCGCCTGCATCACCTTGAGCCTACCAGCAACAGTCGGAAAACCAAGGATGTAACGCATACACACCACTGGGGTGTCTCTGGTGCAGCCCAGAATGACCCGTATAGCCTCGTTCTGTATGCGCTCCAACCTCACCAACTGACTCTTTGAAACAGTGAGCAGTCCTAGTCCATAATCAATCACTGAGAGCTGATCCACGACTGTTGATCATGTGAGATGGCGAAACATGACCACCCACGCTTATCGGCACGGCACATGATGATGATGAATGCCATTTTATCTCTGCTATTCATTGTCATCGTCGTCACTATTATCATCGTTGGCAACAACATCGACTTCATTGCGTTTTGTTTTATCCTATAGGGCTCGGTGTCTTTCCTCTTGGCGTCCTGAAAAAAGTGTCACAAAAAGCACGAACTCAGTAGATCCAGCGACGACACCCCAAGAGTCTCCTAGAAATTGCACTCGTGAACAGAATGATGTAGTCGGGACTCGAACCCACAACATTCGAGCGACAGGCAGGCGGTGCAACTATTTCGCTACGGAAACCCCTGGTATCATCATCATCATCATCATCATCATCATCATCATCATCATCATCATCATCACCACCACCACCACCACCACCATCATCATCATCATCATCATCATCATCATCATCATCATCATCATCATCATCATCATCATCAAAATCATCATCATCATCGTTATCAATCTACATCATCATCATCATCATCATCATCATCATCATCATCATCATCATCATCATCATCATCATCATCATCATCATCATCATCATCATCATCATTATCATCATCAGATTTCATGGTTCAACAGTTTGCGCTGATCATCAGTCTCCAGTTAGGCCTGTGCTCTTGCTTTGATTGTCAAGCCTATTGTACCACCCTCCGCAGTCTATCTGTCTCAATTTCTGTGTCACTCACTCTCTCTTTTGTCTCTCTCTGAGAGTCAAATGAGAAACGGAGAGAGAAGGAAACAAAAGAGAGAAACAGAGACAGACAAAAAAGAGAGATAGAGAGTGAGACAAAAGTGAGACAGAGAGAGACAAAAGAGAGGCAGAGAGAGTCAAAAGACACACACACAAAGATAGATAAAAGAGAGAGACAAGAGAGAGACATGCAGTGAGAGAGACAAAGGAGAGAGACACACAGAGAGACCCAAAAACAGAGACACGAGAGACACACACAGAGTTACAAGAGAGAGACAGAGAGAGACAAAAGAGAGACACACAGCGATACAAGAGAGAGAGAGACAGAGAGAGAGACAAAAGACACACACAGAGATACACGAGATAGACAGAGAGAGAGACAAAAGAGAGACAGAGAGAGACAGGAGAGAGAGAGAGAGGGAGAGAGACATACAGAGCGAGAGACACAGAGAGACAGACAAAAGTTAGAGACACGGAGAGAGAGAGAGAAGAGAGAAAGACACAGAGAGACAAAAGAGAGAGAGACATAGAGAGAGACAAGAGAAAGACACGAGAGAGACACAGAGAAAGGCAAAAATGAGAGACGCAGAGGGAGACAAAAGAGAGTGACAAGAGAGAGAGAAGAGAGAGAGAGAGAGAGAGTGAAACAGAAAGAGAGAAACAAACGACAGAGACAAGAGATAGCGACACAGAATGATAGTGTCAACATCTTATATCACATACAGGCACTCTCGCTTCTTCATCCACACCCAAAGAAACATCCGTTGTGTGGATGGTACATCATGCCTTTTATTTCAGGCGAACCTGAGATAGTTACACATTATACCCAGGCGGTGGCCTGAACAAATATACATATGCCGCCTTCTCTACAATAATCATACACAATCACTTGCTCAAACTCCACACTCGCTATCTTCAACTAGCGCCCTTGCAAACTAAGCATTTGCACTCGGAAATACACAAGTGTCCTCTCTTGAAAACTGTCGCGTCCCGTCTGACGTTTTCCAACACGTCGGTTGGCTTTGTCGTCCTAGATCCCGTGCTGTCCGTAAAAACCCGTGCTGTCTGTCCAACCCCGTGCTGTCCTATCATACTCGTAGTCCGTCCGTGCTAAGCTGGGTTGTACTAACGTCCGGTCTGTTCAGGGTGGTGTCCCGTGAACTGGCGTCCCCTCCTATCCTCTGGGTTGGTCCTGCCGGTGTCCTGGTTCTGACACGCCTGTGTCCCTACCTAAGTCCTGTCTCCCGTTTATCTACTGTCCTGTGGATGTCCTGTCTTATGACCATTCTAAGTCCTAACTTGTGTTCTGTCTCTACTCTATCTACTACCCTGTAGAAGTCCTTATCTATGTCCTATATGTCATTACCTCTATTCTGTCCCTTGTCCTCTCTATGTCCTGCAGTACCCCCTCAACACCTTGACAGAGAGAGAGAGACAAAAAAGTGAGACACGCAGAGATACCCAAGAGAGAGAGACAAGAGATATAAAATCACAGAGAGAGAGACAAAAGAGAGAGACACGAGAAAGATAAAAGAGAGATACATTGAGAGAAACAAGGGAGAGAGAGACACACAGACAGAGACAAGAGAGGAACACACAGAGAGACAAAAGAAACAAGAGAGATAGAGAGGGACACAAGAGACACACACACAGAGAGACAAAAAAGAGAGAAAGAAGAGAGACAAAAATACAGAGAGAGACAAGAGAGAGAGAAACAAAAGAGAAAAAGACAAGAGAGAGACACACAGTGAGAGACACAAGTGAGAGACACACAGAGAGACCCAAAAGAGAGAACAAGAGTTAGACACACAGTGTCAAAGAAAAAAAGACACACACAAAGACAAAAGAGAGAGACACACAGTGAGAGACAAAAGAGAGAGACACAAAAAGAGACCTAAAAGAGAGAGACAAGAGAGACACATACAATGAGAGAGACAACAAAGAGATTTTGAACCCAGTATGCGGGCGATATGGCGGAAGAACACCTTGCGTTTCATTTTTATAAAATGGTATGGGCGCCGGTCGTTCAATAAGCAATGGCAAACTGTTGAACGTAAACTTGCCCAGGAATCACGAACAGCCAAAAAAATGCTGTGATTACTGCTACCTGTAAAGGATATGCAACTAACTAATTTTGTATGCCGGATTGCGAATGACACAGCCGCCGGATCGTACATATCTAACAGCCATGTGTTTGTATTTACTTTTCTTGACAATGCTATGCACCTTAAGTCACCCACTCTTTGTTAGGTTGTGATGGCAATGTGGATTATTGATTCTAATTTGCATGTTGAAATATTCAGCAGCTGGACTGGTAAGTCGATTTCACATCTCGAACTTTGACCTGGAAAAATTGAATGTCTAGTCAACTGTGACGTGGATATTGTCTATCTCGTGTTGACAACACTGACCCTCGGGTGTTTGCAAGTCACAATCATGAACAGCATTTTAGTGATCGGTGAGTTTGTTCTTTCATACGTGCTAGTGATAGGTGAGTGTGTTTGTTCTTACATACTTGTTAGTGATATTTTCTTTGTAAATATATATTCTAGTGATAGGTGAGTGTGTTTGTTCTTTCATACTTGTTAGTGATATTTTCTTTGTAAATATATATTCTAGTGATAGGTGAGTGTGTTTGTTCTTACATACTTGTTAGTGATATTTTCTTTGTAAATATATATTCTAGTGATAGGTGAGTGTGTTTGTTCTTTCATACAATCTAGTGATAGGTGATGGTGTTTGTTCTTTCATACTTGTTAGTGATATTTTCTTTGTAAATATATATTCTAGTGATAGGTGAGTGTGTTTGTTCTTTCATACTTACTAGTGATAGGTGAGTGTGTTTGTTCTTTCATACTTGTTAGTGATATTTTCTTTGTAAATATATATTCTAGTGATAGGTGAGTGTGTTTGTTCTTTCATACTTACTAGTGATAGGTGAGTGTGTTTGTTCTTTCATACAATCTAGTGATATGTGAGTGTGTTTGTTCTTTCATACAATCTAGTGATAGGTGAGTGTGTTTGTTCTTTCATACAATCTAGTGATAGGTGAGTGTGTTTGTTCTTTCATACAATCTAGTGATAGGTGAGTGTTTTTGTTCTTTCATACAATCTAGTGATAGGTGAGTGTGTTTGTTCTTTCATACAATCTAGTGATAGGTGAGTGTGTTTGTTCTTCTATACAATCTAGTGATAGTTGAGTGTGTCTGTTCTTCTATACATTCTAGTGATAGGTGAATGTATTTGTTCTTTCATACATTTCAGTGACAGGATAGTATGTGTGATCATTCACACATTTCAGTGATATGTGTGTGTGTGTGTGTGTGTGTGTGCGCGTGCGTGTGTGTGTGTGTGATTGTGCATAAAACGGTGTATGTTTCTTCCTACATTCCGGTGATATGTGGGTGTGTATGTTCCTTCATACATTATGGTTATATCCGGTTTTGTTTTGTCATTCAATCATTTTAGTGATATGAGAATGTTTTTGTCCCCCTTATAAGTGTGTGTTTTCCTTCCTTCATTCTTATGATACTTTTTATGTTTGTTAGTTCATTTCGTGAGGATAATGTCATAATTCCATAATGTCTGTATTTTTATCTTAGTTGAATAAACCACTAACTGTGGTTTGTCTTTGTAGGTATATTTCTTTTTTTGTGTCCATTGAAATTTATGACTGAAATGTTAAAAACGGCACCACTGCACTTCGGACATTGCCACAGAAGCCCGCCTCCCTCTTCAAAAGCCACAGAAGCGTTCCTATGCTAATTATGCACGCTGCAATTTGTGTAAATGTCCACCTTTTCCTCAGCTTGTTACGTACAGTCCAGACTCTTCTGCCACCCCTCGAGCCAGTCCCTCCAGAAACGGACACCTCTTCCGCTCAGCAGCACTCTCCACCCCACCCAAAAGAGACCTCAGAAAATAATATTTATCACAAAGTAACCAGCCGGTCTCTCTGGCTGTGGGGTTACAACACTTTCTCTCTGTAATCCCGTTTATCACGCAGAGTCTCGTAGCGGAGCGAGAGCTGAGGTGGTTTGACCCCCGCTCGTGACTTGCGGGATACTGAGCCAGCCTCTCAGAAAGCAATGGCAAACTACTGAGCGTAATCTTGCCAAGAGATCAACATACAGCTGAAAGATGCTGGTGTTGACAGCTAAGTCCTGTAAAGGATATGCTAAAAAAAAACAAAAAAAAAAAAAACCCGCCAGCCACCGGGACAGTAGCAGTCAGTCTATCAGCCTGTTCACTACCCCGCACACCTGCACGCCCTGGGCAGATAAACTCTATATGTTCATCAGGGACTAACAGAGTATGCTTAGTAAGTTGGAGAAAGGAATGTTTCGCGTACAATGGCTTGTCTCGCTTCAGAGGCCACATATTGTGAGAATTGTATGGATTTTCTGACCTGGTAATGCGGGAGTGCGGGGGAAATAACAGATTAAAAGGCTGGTAGGGAATACGCCTCTCGACGAGAGATTACCTATAGACAAGGGAGAGGTGGTCGGACGATTGTGGGACCAGGTGGAGAAGGCGGGGGAACAGACTAAGCACCCGTATGTGGAGAAAATGACATGGCGGGGGATCGGCAGGGGTTGCGGGCGAATCTCAGAACTGAGAGGGAAGACCAGGAGAACTCAATCAGATGGTATTTTGAACAATTAACAGTATGACTCTTCGTTGCCTGTTAATTAGGGGGTCTGTCCTGAGTGCAGTGATGTCGTTTCTTATCTCAACTCAACTCAACTCAAAATTCAGCTTGTGTGTTGAAATAAGATTTTCCATTGCCCATACTCTTCCATTCACTTTGTAAAAACATTCCAGTTATTTAATGACACTCCCTTGTACTATATTTACCCCGCATTGCTTCATTGTTAGAGACTATCATCAACCATTCTCCAAGCGCTGTTCTGTCCGTTCCCTACATCTGACTATGTCTTTAGCTGCTTGCGCCCGCCTCTCTTCAACCTGTGTGTCTTGAAATCATCTAACACGTAGTACAGATGTCCCCTGTCTGTTGCAATGTAGGGTACACTTGGCCCGAAGCACCTTGTATCTATCATATATGGATGACAGGGCCAGTATATGTTGCATACATACAATACGTGCATCCCTTGTACAGATGAGAATGGCTCGCATGGCCTCACTTTGTATGCCTTCAAACCTCAGCAGCTGACTTTGATATATTATGAAATTTAATGTAATTTAATCGAAACATCGACAATGACTGCCCGGGGACTCGCGTGCCACTTTCTGGCAGCTGGCGGGCCATAAGTGGGAACCTATGGTTTAGAGTGATTGCTGCTGGGTAAGATTATACATATTTCCGGTGGGCAACGTATGGTTGTAGAAACTGGCATGTAACAAATCAGCTAGAACGCACATGTGCTCATTCGAATATAAATGTTGCAATAGAAACTTATAAACTCATTCGACCAAAGAGAGAACAAACAGATCTTTTGTTATTTGTATATCCTTTTTAGGATGAAAAAGTCAACCCTAGCATTTGTGGCTGTTTGTGATTTCTTGGCAAGTTTGCGTCGAGTAGTTTGCGAGTGCTTTCTGAACGACCGGCACTTAAACCATTTTATAAAAAAACCAACGCAGCTGCTTTTCGAACGCGGTATGCAGTATTACGAACTGTGTCCGTAACACTTTCGATCCAACAAAAACTCTGTAATGCCGAAGATTGGTTCTGAAGATAAATACATTTAGGAAGATGAAAAATTTTAGACACGTAATCAAGATATGAATGACTGGAAACTATATTTATGTAAGGAAGTGTACCAAGGAAGCGGGGAAAAAGAGGGAGATCATAACGTATATGGGTTTCTAATGTAACAGACATGTACACGTGGCTGCAAGAGATACATGGCACCTGGTATTGATAGCCAGGAATACCTAAGGACTGTTAGGGAGGCAACGTTCTGAATAGGTAGAGACATCAGGTGATGATGATGATGATGATGATGATGATGATGATGATGATGATGATGATGATCTCTGGGAGGTGACTAGAACATATTTAGAGAAACCCCTGTGCAATGAAAGTGAATTTTGACCAAAAACGAACACCCCACCAAAATTAAACAAATATGAGACATACAATTCATAAATTATTTATGACAACATGCTGGCTTTTTTATATTAGCAACGAGTTGTATCCCCTCCTGTTCTTATCTTGAAGAAGACAGGGAAAATGCCACAGACTGAATATCTTGTCTTCATAATCAACAACAATGGACACCGTCCAAAAGAGGCCAGCCGTTGACTTCCCATGGCAATGCAGAAGTGAACAGTCTACGACAACCAAACAGTATGGATGGCGGGAAATAGGAAGTAGGGGTGTGTCACAGTTATGCTTAAAAGTTAATATGGTAGCAGACATCCACCCATCATATGCCATGCTGATAAGCGTGTGCGGTCATGTTCTGCCATCTCACTCGATCACCAGAGTCGTGGATCAGCCCCATGTTCCTGTTTCGACCATGCCACGTGGCCAAGCCATCCAGGTACTTACTTCACGGTCTTCCCCTTAGTCTCTTCCCTTCGATCTTGCCAGTCGTCACCAAGTTCTCCAAGTCATTTCTTCTCTTAACATGCCCACACAATTTTGCCTGTCTACTTCTAATGACTCTAATCAGTTTACGATCTTCATTTGTTTCTTGAAGGACTTGTTCATTGGTTTTTCTGTCTGTCCATGGTATTCTTTGCATTTTCCTCGGAAACCACATTTCCACTGCCATCAGCTGTTTTTCAGCTTGCCTGCTTATTGTCCACGCTTCACATCCATACAAAAGTATAGGTTCTATGTAGCACTTCAACACTCTTTTTCTCGTTTCAGTTGATAGCTTTTTATTGGTCAGTATGTTTTTCATCTTGCATAAGGCTACCTTCGAAATGGCAATTCTTGTTCTAATCTCTTCAAGGCATCTCCCATCAGATGTTATGTTTGTGCCGAGATAACTGTATCGATTCACTTGCTTAAGAGTATGCCCATTTACTCTTATATCATCATCATCATCATCATCATCTTCCACTTCTGCCGTCAAGCGTCGTGGGGAGGAATAATTTGCGTTCCAGCGCCCGGTGGACGGCACTGGATAGTGTCATTCCGTGTGGTTGTACAATGTCTCTGATGTCGTCAATCCATTTTCTTCTTGGACGTCCTCGTGGTCTCGTCGCAGATGATCTTTGATGTAAGGCCAGTGATGGTAGTTGCTGATGTTGCATTCTAACGACATGGCCAAACCACTTGATCTTCTGTCTTTCAATAAATGTGGCACAAGGTGTTGATCCCACAGTCTGTCTGATAGTAGCATTTCTTACTCGGTCTCGGATTGTTAAGTTGGCAGCTCTCCTCAGGCATCTCATTTCGCAGGTGTATATCACATTGTGGTATTTCCTTCTTCCCAGTGACGACCTGCTTGCTTGCTTGCTTGCTGCTTGCTTGCTTGGTTCAAAAACAAAAATTCCAAATTCGGCCTCGTTCAACCTGCTTCTTTCAGCTGTGGTTATTGTTGAGGTCGGTGGTTTTTGTGGGTTTATTCACCCTAATTCTTGTTTTGTGCGCTCTGACGAGTTGGTCCTGCTCCGGACTGGTTATATCGGCTTTTGTGTATGTGACGTCAGCTGGGGGGTTGGTGGCGGCTGTCTTTTCTGCCGTCTCCTCTTGTTGTTTTCTTTGATGGTGCTGTTTCCTGGCTCGTCTGGCTTGGCTGGGTGCAGTCCTTATAAGGACTTTTTATTTGGTATTTTTTCCTCCTTTTCTGTGTATTGCCTGTAGAAGCTTTTCAATGTGATATTCCTCCTTGCGCCTTTCTTCACTTTCGCGTTTGAGTTGTTGCTGTCTTTCGATTGCTTCCTCCGTGGTCAGCCATGGGACGATCTATCCGTCATCCATATGGTATTGCCATGGGTGTTCGTCATCCTGCCATAAATCTGGTTCTTCAGCGTAACGGCAGGGCATTGGTTTCCCCTTGTGTTTCTTGTACTTCTTTACTTTTTCTTCCATGCGCCTTCTGTATTCCTTGCACTTGAGTTCGTGTATCCTTTTTATCTCTGCGATTTCTTCATCGGTAAATACTGGCGGCAACGAAGCGTCCTCTATGCCGTCGTCAGGCCACACATCTCGGTTTTCTTCGGATGTCTGGCGGGATATTGGCTTTCCTTTGAATGTTTCGGGCGTCGTGGTTGGGTTACGGTTTCTCTGTGATTTCTTGTACTGGTTCTGTTGTTTTGTTTCGGCAAAGTTGCATTTCAGCTTTCTGTAGTTCTCGCTCTGATTTAATGGTTTGTAGGATTTCTTCGTTCTCCTTCTTTATCGGTGCCATATGTTCTACTTCTTACTTGATGTTTTGCTGGATCTCCTTCATTTCCGCCAGTAGTTTTTCGTTGTCGCTGGTCGGAGTCGGCGTCAGCTGTGCCTTGACTTGTTTCTTCAACTCGTCTATCTGTTTTTGCAGTTGATCTCTTTCAGTTTGTGATATACCCGTGGCTGTCTCGCACCTCCGCATTGCTTCGTTATATGGTGTCTTTGTGTTGATGGCGAGCTTTAGTACGTCTCTGCGTCGTTGCAGGTACGGACAGCCCAAGTATCTTGCTCGATGCTTGCCCAGGCAGTTGGCACACTTTCTTTTGTTGTTGGGTGCTCGAAAGTCCGTGTCCAGCTTGGTCAGCGGATACTTTTTGAAGGCGTGGTGATCCGCGCAGTACTGGTATATTTCCGTCTTACTGCGACATGCTGCTCCGCTGTGGCCGGCCCTCTGGCATCTGGAACACTGATTGACTCTTAGGATGAATCTCTCTGACTGTTGTGTTTTCTTGTTGATTGCTACTGTGGTCGGCATCTCGCTGTCCTCTGTCGTCACCACCACCAAGGTTGTATGAATCTTGGAGTAGGTGAGAATTCGCTCCGCCTTCATGAATCGGATGTGGAGATTCTCTTCTCGAAGCTGTTTCAGGATTTCTTCGTCTGATAGCTCCACTTGGATGCGCTTGACAACCAACTTGCTTGTCGGTGAGTCGGAGTTTCGACTCTGGTGACTTTCTCCTCTCTCTGCTTCTCAGTAGGTTTGACTCTTGTCTGTGGTGGGCTGTCGCCGGTCTCTTTCATGATAGCTTCAGTTATAGCTGTAGTTTCAGGTTCTTTGTTACAGGCAGGCAGGCTCTCCACGTTCTTCTCTTTGTCGGCTCCCACGCTGCACATCTTGGATACCAAGTGTCTTTTAGTGTTCTTGCATAGTGCCATTTTCCCCCGTATCAGGCTTCTTGACTTGTTCAGGCGATTTGTCTTGTTAGCGCTCGCAGTTGCGAATGATCTCTGATGATTTCTGATCTTATGATCAGGACTCCTCCATGTCCATAATCTCCTTGGGTGCTGTTGATACCAGGTGTTTTCAATAATCAAATCATGCTCTTTTGCCCACTGTACAAGTCTGCACCCTCCTTCATTCTGTTCCCCTAGTCCATACTTGCCTACTATGCATCCGTCCTGTTGATTTCCAACTTTGACATGCAAGTCACCCATTATGATATTTACTGCAGAATTCTTGCATTTCTTGAAGGCTTTCTCTAAATCATTATAAAATTCATCAATACAGGCTGTATTATATATCATATTAAAGGTGGGAAGTATAAAGTAAAACTACTATATTGATATTGTAAATATAGTTTGATTTATAAGCCCATGGAAGTTTCGGGAAGTTTGAATAATACGATTTATCATCACATGGCATATAATTAGATAAGAACATAAAGCACGACACCATAAAAGAAGTTAAAGTAATATCTTTTACCTTCTCTGTCTGGTTTCCTCTGTGGCGAAGGGGTGAGAACGCAATTCACAATCTCACATACCGCGTTCGAAACACAGCTGCGGGCAATTTCAAAGCAGACCGCCTTGCATTGATTTCCATATAATGGTATGAGTGCCGATTGTTCGGAAAGCAATGGTAAACAAATGAACGTAACGTGCCAAGAAATTACGAACAGAAAATAATTGGAGTTGACTGCGACATCCTGTAAAGTATACGCAACTGACCATTTTGACCTTTGCTGTATCAATTCATGGACCTTGCCGGTCTCTCTGGCGAAGGTAATAACGACTCTCCCCGTAATCCCGTATATCCATGCGAGGAACACAGCTGCGCGAGATTCGGCAGCAGATTGCGTCGCGTTGGTTACTTACGTATGCGAGCCGGTCACTCAGAAAGCAATGGCAAACTACTGAGCGTAATCTTGCCAAGAACATCAACAGGAGCTGAAAAATACTGGTGTTGACTGCAACGTCCTATAAGGGATATGCAACTTTAAAAAAAATAAACGAAGCAAGTTTTTTTTTTGGAGCGTAAAGGTAACAGAAACGGTTGTAGAATACCGTGGACCAAGAAGGTTCCAGAAACGTTTGTTGAATATTGTGGACCAAGAAGGTTACAGAAACGATAGTTGAATACCGTGGACCAAGAAGGTTACACAAACATTTGTAGAATACCATGGACCACGAAGGTTACAGAAACGTTTGTAGAATACCGTGGACAAGAAGAAGACAAATACAGACATTCTACAAGACCGGAACACTGAAGACAACTGGCTCAGAAACAGCTTCACGTCTTTTTCTTTCCGCTTCCGTGCAGTATCCTCACTGGGGCATTGGTACTCAACCAACTCAGTCAAAGCCGTGATATCCTTAACTATCCCAAGCAGCTCTGCCCATGTCTTCCCTATATTAGTAATTTATGTCTCTACGTCGCTTCCCCGTGTGTTATTGGGTCTAAGAAACTGAAATACTTTGGTCAAGGTAAACGCCGCTGTGGCTTGGAGAAAACAGTGGTGGGAGACGTGGCTCCTGGAAAAAGGGGCAGGAAATAAACAGCACAAACATGGACACAGAACATTGCAGACACCCTGGGCATGAGGGTACTTCAGGCAGGAGAAGTGGCCAGAAATTGACACAGGACATTGTAGACACCTTGGGCATGAGGGTACTTCAGGCAGGAGAAGTGGCCAAGGATGGACACAGGACATTGCAGACACCATGGGTATTAGGGTACTTCAGGCAGGAGAAGTGGCCAGAGATCGAGAAACTATTCGCCTAGCCGTAATAAGATCGACGTACTTCAAAGCACGTGCTACATTTTGCTGATAATGGTGATTCTTATCTTTCTAACGATGAATCTCAATGATTCTTATCTTTCTTACGATGAATCTCAATGATTCTTATCTTTCTTACAATAAATCTCTATAATTGTTATCTTTTTTACAATGAATCTCGATGATTCTTATCTTTATTGCGATGATTCTCGATTATTCTTATCATTTTTATGATGATTCTTGATGATTCTTATCTTTCGTACAACGAATCTCGATAATTCTTATCTTTCTTACGATGCATTTCGATGAATATTATCTGTTTTATGACGATTCTCCTTGACAATCGTGACAACTTAAATGTCCACAGTTGTTGCTGCCTTCGCCGTGGTCTCAAGTAATCCAGTCGCGCCATGTTTAAGTTCGACGGATATCGTTTCCAACTGTCTCAGTGAGAGCGGGTTGAACATATCTGACTACACTAGCTACCAGCAACGCGGGAACTTTGACCCAGAGGTGAATAACTGTTGTGGCAGTTCAGATCTTTCTTTCTCCTCCTTCTTCTCATCCCCTTCATCGTCATTATCATACAGCAGCATCATCATCGTCGTTATCGTCATCATAATCATCATAATCATCATCATCATCATCATCATCATCATCATCATCATCATCATCATCATCATCATCATCATCATCATCATCATCATCATCAGCAGCAGCAGCAGCAGCATCATCATCATCATCATCATCACCACCACCACCACCACCACCACCACCACCACCACCACCACCACCACCACCACCACCACCACCACCACCACCACCACCACCACCACCACCACCACCACCACCACCACCACCACCACCACCACCACCACCATCATCATCATCATCATCATCATCGTCATCGTCACTGTCACTATCATCATCAACTGCCCAATCAACTAGCGTTGGCATTCATGCACCTCCACAGATCCTTGTGAGACTGACTAAAACCTGTTATTTTTCTACCAGGCCACGCTGGTTTAAGAGGAAACGATGTGTCAGGGTCTTAAACCTGGCTCGTTGTACCTAACATATGTGAGACAAGTACAAGTACAAAATGATTGGACTTGACACACAATGACACTAAGTTCAATGGATTTATTCACAATTCACATGCAAGACAATCTAGTTTGGCATGTGATGATCATTACAATACATATACAATACATCAGTACACTTACAGACAAAACCCACAGCATCACAGTCTATCTCACAAGATATACAAGCACTCGACTTTCGGGCACAGAAACGATACGAAGCCTTTCTCAACCCATACGTCTTGTCATGTCCGAGTTCCCAAGCAGTCTTCCGGTTTCCTCACACAGTGCTTGCCCTGTGGACTGGCTTCACGAGGACTGCGTGCGTCCTGCTTTGTCCTTGCCTGACCGCTGACGCTCGCGTCCGCCAGCAACCTGTGGGCAGGTAACTGGTATTCGCCTGGCGGCCGTAACGATGTTACTGCATCCCGGCTGGCGACTATTCGCCTGGCGGGCGTAACGATGTTCCTGCATCTCGGTTGGAGACATAGAGATTCTGACACGCTCCCCCGGGGCTTATTCATGAAAGATTTTATATTTCATGCATAATCTACCTAGACATAGGGTTTATATTTTAACCATGTCAGAATCGACCTTTCTGTTGTCATGTACATTGGCATAGAAATACATAAGAAATGCAAGTTGTATGTTAAGTCGTGCGGTGTTCAATCTTCACCACTTTCCAAGTTTCATCCTCTCGATGGATGATCACCAGAGTTGCAATATTAACCCAGTCAGATCGGTAGCATCAGCAACAATGCAACTACCTCGCAACCTCTAAATAAAAACTGAATAATATGCTTTTTGCAACAAAAAACATCAGGTAAGACCGTAATACGACTTTTTATAAGCCGTATTCAACGCTCGAGTTCCGACCTCATTTGGCCGAGAGTTCTTCCGTTGGTCTACAACTCCGGTAACCCTATACCATACCTAGCTGATGACCATTTGGAGTGTTGACAATCTGGCAACACAATGGCTATTTTTATACAACAAATCTCTGAATACATTTCCATTTACCGCCCTTAGTGTAATAAAGTAATAACAACAAAAACGAAAGGGACATAATTTCAAAAGATTTCAAATCTAAATTATTACAACTATTATTCTATTTCTCAGCGTCATAGCTTGATGCTTTTCCATACTAGCGAAAAAATGTCGGTAGTGTGAATAAGTTAATCAAGATATGATTCTAAGATTACATTAGTCGAAAAATATTGATACACCATTCGTGTATTCGAAATTGGTGTTTCATAATTATTTTAGAAGCGTCATAATTTTTTAAGATTTTTGTTTATCGTCTGCTACTTTTGATCTAAATTTACAAATCATCCGGAAGTACACACGAACAGCTGGTGTTGTTAAAACTCTATCACACACTTGTTCCTTTTTGGTGTAGCACTGCGAAATTGTTCTGATAGTTCATGTGTTCGTTGTTTCGTTGGAAAACTTCTGGATTCTGATTAACTGCAGTGGTGTAAATGTCAAAGTTCAGTTCACACTTTCGTTCACGGATTACAATGTCACTGGATATGATCCACTCACAGATACCAATGATAACTTGATTAGTTCGCTTCAGGTAAGTTGAAAGCGCATGTGGCACTGTTCTTGTTTTATAATATATACAATTAATATTGTTCGCTTTCTACCACACACTACACAATTATTCCAGACGATTACTACACTAATAATAAAATAAGAAACAATATTTACAGTGGGAATGAACCCTATCACATCACATCATCGATGTACACAGCTTTTCTGAAAAAACAAATTCACTGATAGCTGTGTTGGTCTGAGTGTTTTCTAACACACTGCACTCAGACATTAGTGCTTACTGGGTCGTTCGGACAACGGGACAAAAGATCAGCAATCGTGTTGGTTCTGCCAGCGATATGTCGAACTTCAAAGCTGTAATCTTGAAGCAAAAGAGACCAGCGCGCTATCATCTGGTTTGTTGGAACCCCTGAAGTAATAAATTTTAATGGGCTATTGTCGGACTCTACGATGAAATGCCGTCCTAGGAGGAATCTGGACAATTTAGTTATACCCACCACTAGAGCAAGAGCTTCTAACTGAGGTGTGGACCAAGCGCGTTCTCTTGGTTTCAATTTCCTAGAGACGTAGTATACAGGATATAGAATGTTGTCATGTTCCTGTAATAGAACAGCCCCAATCGCCACGGAGCTCGCGTCTGTGCGTAATCTGAAAGGATTATGTAAATTGGGCAATTTGAGAATGGGATTCTTTAAACTATTCTCAGAAAAATAAGATAACACTTTCTGGAATGCAAATTTTTAGGCATTCGTTGTTTACAATCTTTTCAGGTTGGTTTTTCGTTAGTAGGTTATTAAATTTTTCTGTCAGTTCAGCAAAATCTGGTATGAACTGCCTATAATAATTTAATAGTCCTAATACTCTTCTGACTTGTTTCTTGGTAGTCGGAAGTGAGAGTTTCAGTATTTTGGACACGATGTTATCGTCTGTCGTGACAAAGCCATTAGATATTCTATAACCCAAGAAGGAGATTTCCTGATAGGCTATGTCTACTTTTGTCGGCTTCACAGTCAGTCCGTGCTGTCTAATCCGTTCAAATGTCTGCTGTAATGTCTTTATGTGGTCTGTCATCGTCTTTGTGTGAACACAAATGTCGTCCATGTAACAGATAATGTTTGTTATGTCCACAAGTAATAGTCGTGTCATACGTACGAATGTCGCTGGGGCATTGACTAGCCAAAATGGTAATTTGCACCATTCGTACAGTCCCCAAGGTGTGGCAAAAGCTGTCAGATGTCTGCTCTGTTCGTCTACCGTTATTTGCCAGTAACCTTTCGTTATATCTAACTTCGTGAAGTACCTAGAGTCTGTCAGTTCCGTCAGTAGGTCCTCGCAGTTGGTCATTGGTTCCAGATCTAGAAGTGTTATTTTATTTAATTTTCTATAGTCTACACAGAGTCTTATCGTGTTGTCTTTTTTTCGTACCATGACCATTGGAGATGAAAAATGTGATTGGGATCGTCTAATGATGTTGTTTTTCTCTAAGCTAATGATCTCTTGATGTAAGTTTTCTTTGTAATGTAATGGAATGGTGTAAGGTCTGCATTTTATTGGTGTGTTTGAAGTGAGTGTGATATGGTGTTGTACTAATTCTGTTTGTCCTGGGTTGTTGGAGAAGATGGTGTTGTATTGTTGTATGAGATGTTTGCAACTGTCTGTTTCTGCTTGAGTTAAGTTTGGGTTTATTTTGATTTCTTTCCAGCAGTTTGTCGTGTCTAATGCAGGTGTTGGAATTTCGTCACTATCTTCGTCATCTTCATGGTCTATTATCACTGTACAAGCTGTTGTATCGTCTTGTTCGTTGTCTCTGTTGTAGTATGGTCTTAGCATATTGATGTGGAATATTTTATGTTTGTCTTTTATTTGAATCTCATAGTCCACATTCGAAATCTGTCTTATAACTTTAAATGGTCCCTGCCAAGAGTCAGTCAATAAGTGTCAGTCACTAGGTAAGAGAAGAAGTACGTCTTGTCCAGGTGTCAACGTTATTGTCCTGTTACCTTTGTCTGCATATTGTCTATATGTAGCACCAGATAGTTTTAGTGCTTCTTTTGCAATAGTACAAGATTTGATGATTCTTTCGCGCAATGATGTAACATACACGTATGATGATATGGGTTTAAGTACAGGGGTGGCTTCAGTTAACATTGAATGGTAGATACTCAATGGGCCACGTGGTTTGGCACCATAGATAAGTTCAAAAGGAGAGAATCCAGTACTAGAATGTGGGACCTCGCGATAAGCAAAAAGTATAGCGGGCAAATATATGTCCCAGTTTTTGGGATGTTCTTGCGTGACTTTAGCAAGCATATGCTTCAAATCACCGTTAAACTTTTCGATGATTCCCGTTGAGTGAGGATGGTATGGAGAATTGAAACATTGTTTCACCCCTAACATTTTGGTGAAAGCTGAGTAGATGCAGCAATAAATTGACTTCCCCTATATGATAGGATAGTGTCTGGAAATCCTATTCGTGAAAATATATGGAAGAAAACTTCCATAATATCATTGGCAGTTATGTTCTTTAGCGGAATCGCTTCCGGCCAGCGGCTACATAAATCAATGATGGTAATGATGAACCTATTCTCTCTGGATGTTACTTGATTCAGAGGGCCCACTATGGCGACAGATATTTTCTCAAAAGGTCGACTGGCTAAGTCGGTAATTTGTAATTTGGCCTGTGGGTTTTTACCTTTTTTCACTAGTTTTTGGCAGATGTCACAACTTCTACAACATTTCTTAATGTCATTGCAGAATCTTGGCCAATAAAACTGTGTTAATAATCTTGATCTGGTCTTAGAGTATGCCATATGCCATGCAAGAGGTATATCGTGGGCAAGATGTAAGGCTTTCTTACGGTATTCAATTGGCAACACAGTTTGCTCTGTGGTGCTGTCACCTCTGATATAGTATCTGGTGAGGATGCCATTCTTCAGAGCAAAATGCCATCTTGCATTTTTGGTTACCTTTGGCTTTTGGCCGATCAGATTAAAATATTTAGATAATGAAGGATCAGCCTTTTGGGCTGCTACAAAATTCTCCTTCATGGTTTTAGGAGGTAGTATGACTGGGCTAAGCATTTCTATCGCCTCAGTTTGATTAATTTCATCTTGCACTCTCGCAGTAGATCTGGTTACTGCGTTCACACATTCAATGATATCAGATGGTGATGAAACATTTTGGTCAATGGATTCATGAAGTGTTAGTGCTCCATTAGCTACCATACATTCATCTGGTGATACTATACTTTAAATGATGACATGTGATGGTGATGATGTTGTGTTATCATCAATACAAACAGATGTAATATCATGAGGCATATCATTCACCTCTGGTAAATTACCAATGATAATATCACACACAGGGTTAGTTAATGCAGCGCATTTTACTTTCCCAGTGAGGAAAGGTGTCTGAATATATGCCCATGCTAATGGGTACTTTTCAATATTTCCAGAGAATGTTCTGCATGTTACGTGCCTGCCTGTAAAGTCTGTAGGCATTATGAACTGTCTCTTTAGCCCTATAAGAGAGCTTCCGGTGTCACGAAGTACTGTAGCAGGCTTGCCATTCACATATCCCTGATGAATGTTTATTCTGCCTTTGGAATCTATTACCAAATTAGCTTCTTCATTGGCAATAGGAATGGAATG
The DNA here is from genome assembly GCA_963921405.1 of Cepaea hortensis. Classification (NCBI taxonomy): domain Eukaryota; kingdom Metazoa; phylum Mollusca; class Gastropoda; order Stylommatophora; family Helicidae; genus Cepaea; species Cepaea hortensis. The sequence goes on from OY992876.1 coordinate 336,150,052, forward strand.
GCCGCATGTTAAAATGCCATCTTCATAAAAGGTATTACAAACAGTACATTTATGTGAATTAAACATGTCAAAAGCCTGTGCTGAGTTCACAGGGAGTTTTTCTGAATGTTCTTCATCTGATGATAAACTGTCAAATAAGGCGGCATTTGCTTTCTTGGTCATTTGCCTTCCTTTACAATCATGACGCCAGTGGCCGTACGCTTTACAGAGGAAGCATTTTCGTACCTTTTTAAAGGATTTACGTTCCTTATCCTGATATTTATGTAGTACTGTAAGTATGTAAAATATGCTGGATTCTTATCGCACATTTCACCTTGGTGGTGTGACGTGTTACAAAATCTACAATGATTGTATTTCTCAGAAGTAGGCTTATAAGTTATTTGCCTATTGTAGGTTTCTGATCGAGGTTTGTCATAGTTTGCAGCTGCTACGAAGTTTGTATCAGTAGCTTCACTAGCAAAACAATGTTTATTGGCTGAGTAGTAAGCCGACCCACGTCTCTCCATCTATTCTACACTCGTACATTCATTCTCTAGCAAAAATTTTGAAAATGCTGGTGGAAGGGATGTGATGATTTTATCCCTGATGATGAGATCTTCTAACTTATAATAGTCTTTATTTACTTTGGCTGATGAACTCCATTTTGTAAATACGTCTCGGACTACAGAGACATAGTCAGAGAACGTCTGAGTAGATTTTGGACTCAGTTTGCTGAACTGTTCTCTGTATCCTGCCTCATCTAGCATAAAATGAGCCATAATTTTCAATTTTAGATAGTGGTAATCTTTTCTGAGGTCTTTGGGGATAGTCTCTATGACTTTCAGAGGTTCCCCAGACAAACTCCTCATATAAATAATGTTCCATTCAGAAACTGGAACTTGATAATTGTCCATTAAGGTCTCAAAATTTTGGGTGAACGCTGCAATGCAGTCACCTGAGGTATAATTTCTCACAATACCTTGATACTTTTTGTACTGGTTCTCTTTTTCCAGTCTTTCAGATTTCTTAGACTCTTTGTTTATGGCAGTCTCGGTGTCAAGCTGTTTAATTTTGAGTTGTAATTCAAGCTCTTCGCGTTTGCTTTGAGCTGCTATTTCTGCCTTCTTCAATTCAGAATCTAACTCTGCTTGTTTCGTTTTCGCAGCTAAATCTAGCTCAGCCTGTTTCGTTTTCGCAGCTAAATCTAGCTCAGCCTGTTTCGTTTTCGCAGCTAATTCTAGCTCAGCCTGTTTTGCAGCTCTTTCAGCCGCTCTTTCATCGCGTTCACTAGCTTTTTCTCGAAGGTGTTCAGAGTATTTTGTTTCACTCCATTTTGTTAACTCGTCACCAGTTAACTTTAGCTTTAAACCCATCTCGATGAAGTCATTTAATGAAGACATGATGGAATGTTTAAATGAAAATAAGTTATCAGACACACAATTTGTTACAAGGTGTTAGTAACGTGAACAATTTTACAATATTGTTGACTTACAATTTATGCCCAAATTTGCATCCGATAGTATATAGAAAAAAAATATACTCAAGTGTACTGGATGCGGTGGAGAATGGTTCAAACCAGGGCTAGGAACTGTAGGGTCGCTACTTCAAGGACAAATGACCACTACGGGCAAGGGTTTCAGATGGCACAGAAAACCTGCTTTCTTTTTGGGAGGAAATAATTAGAATCTCCCTTTGTGTGAGGTGTATGCTTGTCACTAAGTTTTGATTAGGTTTGTATGGCGTTGAGTGTAATTGTAGGTCGTAATGTCGTCGGTCAACAATTTTTCAAATCACCAGTCACTTTCTTTCCTAAACTTTCTGCTTTCCACAACTAACTTCACAAATACAATCTAGATATATTTCAACAATCTATAACATTTATGACACATCACTTACATCAAGGTGACATTCAGTAAGGACATAGACATCATGCTTACAAGATGGCGACAAGGTCAAACTACAACAAGTTCAAAATGGCGACAAGTTTTACAATCACAGATGTTTTACACGTTTAAAGAATCAAATGCATGTAATTTACGTTAGTATGTTCAAAGAGGACGAGCCTTCCACGTTCACACATGTCAGGGTCTTAAACCTGGCTCGTTGTACCTAACATATGTGAGACAAGTACAAGTACAAAATGATTGGACTTGACACACAATGACACGAAGTTCAATGGATTTATTCACAATTCACATGCAAGACAATCTAGTTTGGCATGTGATGATCATTACTGTCAGGGTCTTAAACTTGGCTCGCTAACCTAACACACGTGAGACAGTACAAGTACAACGTGATTTGACGTAAGACTCAACGACACACCGTTCAATGGATTTATTCACAGATCAAATACATTACGATGATCACAACAATATATACTTGATACTTCAATACACTTACATCCACAATACAGCTCACAAGTCTAACTCTCAAGATGTCAAGACACTCGACTTTCAGCACAGAAAACCACACAACGCCTTTCTCTCATCATGCGTCCGTCCAAGTCCGTGTCCCAGAGCTGTCTGCCACTAGTTCGCAACTTGCCTCCCACCTGAGGTGGCTTCACGAGGCATGCGTGCGTCTTGCGTCGTCCTTGCCTGACCGCTGGTCGCTCGTCAGCCAGCAATCTTGCAGGCAGGTAACTACCACTCGCCTGGCGGCGTAACGAAGTTGCTGCATCCCTGCTGGGAGCTAAGGCGCCTGGCGGGCGTAACGATGTCACTGCATCACTGTACCCTTTCTGGACTCTGACACGCTCCCCCGGCAAATTCATGAAAGATGTCATCTTTCATGTATAATATATGTACACACTGGGTTAATATTCTAACCTTGTCAGAGTCTACCCTTCTGTTGTTATATACATTGGTATCAACATACAAATACATACACATATGCCATAGAAATATATAAGAAATGGAAGTTGCATTCAACGACATGTGGTGTTCAACCTTTAACACATGTCAGGTTTCATCCTCTCGATGGCTGATTACCTCAATTGCATTAATGACCCAGTCAGATCGGTAGTACCAGCTTCACGCATCTACCTCGCAGCTTCCAAAAAAAAAAAAACGTAATAATATGGTTCTTGAAACAAAAACCATCTAGCTAGACCGAAATACGGCTTTATATAAGTCGTATAAAACGCTCAAACCCTGACCTTATTTGGCCAGTAGCTCTTGTGTTGGTCTGCAATGTCGGTAACACTCTGCCATGCCCAGTAGATGGCTACCTGTTGTGTCAACAATCTGGCAGCAACATGGCTATTTATACGCAACACATTACTGAATACATTTCAAATTATGGCCCTTTGTGTAATGCTGTAATAACAAATAAATGAAAGGGGAATAATTTACACATTAATGAAATACCATAATTTACAATAATTATCCTATTTCTTAGCGTCATCGCTTGACGTTTCTTCATATTAACGAGAAAAAGTCGGTAATATGAATACATTAATCAAGATATGATTCTAAGATTACACTACATAAATATATAAACACACAATTCGTGTATTTACCTATGTTGATTCCTAAAGATTTTAGAATCGTCATAGATTTTTAAACTTTTATTTGTCGTCTGCTAATTTTGCTCTAAATTTCTAACTAATCCGGAAGCACACACGAACACTAAAAAAGCTGATGTTGAAGCTTGCAGAACACACTTGTTTCGGTCTGATGTAGTTACGGAAAGTACAATGTTCTCACAGTTCATGTGTTGGATGTTTCACTACAAAACCTTCTGGATTACGATTGACTGTTCATGTGTTGGATGTTTCACTACCGAACATTATGGATTTCGGTTCACTGCAATGGTGTAGCTGTCAATGTTTAGTTTACACGTTCACACACGTCTTTAAAATATCCCTGGAATGTTCCACACGCAGATGTCACTGTCAAATTGGATAGTTCGCTTACGGTAAGATTTTGAGCGAATGTGACACTGTTCTTGTTCTTGGTATATACAATTAATAAAGTTCGCTTTCTACCACACACTACACAATTATACACGACAATCACTACATGAATTAGTAAAATAAGAACACTATATATATTGGGAGTAATCCCTATCACAATATTGTAGACATTACACAGCTTTTTGTGAATGGAAAAAAATATTCACTTATAAATGGCTGTGTCGGTCTGAGTGTATTTGTACACACTGCACTCAGACATTGGTGCTTACTGGGTCGGTCGGACAACGGGACAAAAGATCGGCAATTGAATTGGTTCTGCCTGGGATATGTCGAACCTCAAAGCTATAATCTTGAAGTTTAAGAGACCAGCGCGCTACCATATGGTTTGAAGGTACACCTGAATTTATAAATCGTAACGGGCTGCTGTCAGATTCCACGATGAAATGGCGTCCTAGAAGAAATCTGGACAATTTTGTTATACCCACCACTAAAGCTAGGGCTTCCAATTGAGGTTAAGACCACGCCCGTTCTCGGGGTTTTAGTTTCCTGGATACGAAGTACACGGGATGGAGGATGTTATTGTACTCTTGTAACAAGACTGCTCCAATCGCCACAGAGCTAGCATCTGTACGCAATCTGAAAGGTAAATGGAGATTGGGCAATTTCAGGATGAGATTATTTAAATTGTTATCAGAAAAACATGCTAGTACTTTATGGAATGCAATTTGTAGGCATTCATTGTTTACAATTTTCTCTGGTTTATCCTTTGTTAGTAAATTAGTAAACACTTCGGTCAGTTCGGAAAAATCAGGAATGAACTGCCGGTAATAGTTTATCAGTCCCAACAAACTTCTGACTTGTTTTTTTGTAGTCGGAAGTGAGAGTTTTAGTATCTTGGACACAATGTTATCGTCTGTCGTGACAAAGCCGTTGGATATTTTGTACCCCAAGAAATATATTTCCTGGTAGGCTATGTCTACTTTCGCAGGCTTTACTGTCAGTCCGTGCTGTCTAATACGTTCAAATGTCTGTTCTAACGTCTTAATGTGCTCTGTCATTGTCTCTGTGTGAACACAGATGTTGTCGATATAGCAGATTATGTTAGGAATATCTACTAGAAGAAGTCGTGTCATACGTACGAATGTGGCTGGGGCATTGACAAGCCCAAATGGAAGTTTGCACCATTCGTACAGTCCCCAAGGTGTGGCAAATGCTGTCAGATGTCTGCTCTGTTCGTCTACTGCTATTTGCCAATATCCTTTCGTCATATCTATCTTCGTAAAGAACCTAGCGTCTGTCAGTTCTGTCAGAAGATCGTCAGAGTTAGCCATTGGCTCAAGATCTAGAACAGTTATTTTATTGAGCTTTCGATAGTCGATACACAGTCTTATTGTATTGTCCTTTTTTCGTACTATGACCATTGGAGATGAGAAGTCTGATTGGGATCGTCTTATGATGTTGTTTTTCTCTAAATTGATGATCTCCTGATGTAGATGTTCTTTGTAATGTAATGGAATGGTGTATGGTCTGCATCTTATGGGTGTGTTTTATGTGAGTGTGATATGATGCTGTACTAATTCTGTTTGTCCTGGGTTGTTGGAAAAGATGGTTTTGTACTGTTGTATAAGCTGTTTGCAACTGTTTGTCTCTGCTTGAGTTAACTTTTGGTTGATTTTGATCTCCTTCAAGCAGTTTGTCATGTCTAATGCAGGTGTTGGAATCTCGTCACTAGCATCGTCGTCTTCATGATCTATTATCACTGTACAAGCTGTCGTATCGTCTTGTTCGTTGTCTCTGTTGTGGTATGGTCTTAGCATATTTATGTGAAATATTTTGTGTTTGTCTTTTATTTGGATTTCGTAATCTACAGGTGAAATCTGTCTCGTCACTTTAAAAGGTCCCTGCCAAGAATCAGTCAATAAGTGTCTGTCACTAGGTAGTAGAAGAAGAACGTCCTGTCCAGGTGTCAACGTTATTGTCCTGTTACCTTTGTCAGCATACTGTCTATAAGTAGCATCAGCTAATTTTAGTGCATTCTTTGCAATAATACACGATTTGATGATTCTTTCACGCAATGATGTAACATATACGTATGATGATATGGGTTTAAGTACTGGAGTAGAGTCAGTTAACATTTTGTGATAAATAGTTAATGGGCCCCGTGGTTTGGCACCATAGATAAGTTCAAAAGGAGAGAAACCGGTACTAGAATGTGGTACCTCGCGATAAGCAAAAAGAATAGCTGGTAGATAGACATCCCAGTTATTGGGGTGCTCTTGCGTTACTTTTGCAAGCATGTGCTTTAGATCCCCGTTAAATTTTTCTATTACTCCACTAGAGTGAGGATGGTACGGGGAATTGAAACATTGCTTCACTCCCAACATTTTGGTGAAAGCTTGGGTAAATGCGGCAATAAACTGAGTGCCCCTATCAGATTGGATAGTATCTGGAAAACCTATCCGAGAAAATATATGGAAGAAAACTTCCATTATATCATTGGCAGTAATGTTCTTTAGCGGAATAGCTTCTGGCCAGCGACTACATTGATCAATGACAGTTAGAATATATTTATTCCCTCTAGTTGTTGTATGATTAAGAGGGCCCACTATGTCAACAGATAGTTTTTCAAAAGGTCGACTGGCTAAGTCAGTAACTTGTAACTTTGCCTGTGGGTGTTTACCTTTTTTTTTACCAGTTTCTGGCAGGTGTCACAACTTCTGCAATATTCTTTAATGTCATTGCAAAATTTGGGCCAATGAAACTGTGTCAGTAACCTTGATCTGGTCTTAACGTATGCCATATGCCCTGCAAGAGGTATATCGTGGGCAAGATGTAAGGCGTGCTTGCGATAATTAGTTGGCAAAACAGTTTGCTCTGTTGTATTGTTACCTCTGGTATAATACCTGGTGAGTATATCATTTTTCACAGCAAAATGCCATTTTGCATTCTTGGTTACCTTTGGCTTTTGGCCGATCAGATTAAAGTATTTTGACAATGAAGGATCAGCTTTTTGAGCTGTTACAAACGTTTCCTTCATGGTGTTAGTAGGTAGTGATACTGGGCTAAGCATTTGTATAGCCTCAGTTTGATTACTTTCATCTTGCACTCTAGCAGTAGATCTAGTTACTGCGTTCACACATTCAATGATATCAGATGGTGATGGAGCAATGTTATCAATGATGTCATGAGATGTTAGTGCTACATTAGCTACTATACAATCAATAGGTGGTGTGACATTTTCAATGATAACATTGGATGGTGATGTTATGGTATCATCAATACACAGAGATGTTATGTCATGAGGTTTATCATTCACCTCTGGTAGATTTCCAATAATTACATCACACACTGGGTTTGTTAATGCAGCGCACTTTACTTTCCCAGTGAGGAAAGGTGTTTCAATATATGCCCATGCGAGTGGGTATTTCTCAATATTGCCTGAGAATGTTCTGCATGTTACGTGCCTGCCTGTATAGTCTGTAGGCATTATAAACGTTCTCTTCAGACCAATGAGTGAACTGCCCGTGTCACGAAGGACTGTAGCAGACTTGCCATTCACATATTCGTGATGGACGATTATCTTGCCTTTTGAATCTACTACCAAATTAGCTTCTTCATTGGCAATAGGGATGGCGTGACCGCATGTTAAAATACCATCTTCATAAAAGGTGTTACAAACAGAACATTTATTTGCGCTAAACATGTCAAAAGCCTGTGCTGAGTTCACAGGATGTTTCTCTGGCTGTTCTTCATCTGACGCCGAACTGTCAAACAAGGCGGCATTTGCTTTGTTGGTCATTTGCCTACCTTTACAATCTTTCCGATGGTGTCCGAACGCCTTACAGAGGAAACATTTACGCAAACTTCTGAAGGATTTACGCTCCTTATCTTGTCTGTTTACCATGTTTAGTAGGTAAGTATGGTATCCTGGGTGCTTATCGCACATTTCATTCTGATGATGTGAAAATTAACAATAAGTACAGTGATTAAACTTCTCAGAGGTAGGCCTATGAGGTTTCTGCCTACTATAGGGTTTGTCATAGTTAGCCGCTGCTACAAAATTTATGTCAGTAGCTTCACTGGCAAAACAATGTTTGTTGGCTGTGTAATACGCCGAACCACGTCTTTCAATCTCCTCCACACTAGTGCATTCATTCTCTTGCAAAAATTTTGAAAATGCTGATGGAATGGATGAAATGATTTTATCTCTAATGATCAGATCTTCTAGTCTCTGAAAATTTTTGTCAATTTTAGCTGCTGAAGTCCATTTGGTAAATATATCTCGGACTAAGCAGAGGTAATCAGAGAACGTTTGAGTCGGTTTTGGGCTCAACTTACTGAATTGTTCTCTGTAACCTGCCTCATCTAACATAAAATGTGCCATAATCTTAGATTTCAGATAATGGTAATCTTTTCTGAGGTCTTTGGGGATGGTTTCAATGACTTTAAGAGGTTCCCCTGATAAACTCCTCATATAAACAATATTCCATTCAGACAGTGGAACTTGGTAATGTTCCATTAAAGTTTCAAAATTTTGGGTAAAGGCTGCGATGCAGTCACCCGAGGTATAATTACGTACAATACCTTGATATTTCTTGTACTGGTTTTCTTTCTCCAGTCTCTCAGATTTCTTAGACTCTTTGTTAATCGCAGTCTCAGTGTCAAGTTGTTTCATCTTTAACTGTAACTCCAGTTCTTCTCTCTTACTCTGAGCTGCTATTTCTGCCTTCTTCAACTCACTATCTATCTCAGCTTGCTTTGTATTTGCAGCCAGTTCTGCTTCTGCTTGTTTTAAAGCTCTTTCAGTCGCTCTTTCATCGCGTTCATTAGCTTTCTCCTGTACTAGTAGGTATTCAAAGTATTTCTTGTCACTCCATTTTGTTAATTCATCACCTGTCAACTGTAATTTTATCCCCATATCGATGAAATCAAATAATGAAGACATGATGGACAATGTCAATGAAATACCAGCCACACAAAATATGTTATAAGTGGTTAGTAATCAACAATTTACAATTGACTTCTATTGACAATATGTGCCCAAAATTGCATCCTTAAAGTATATGAAAAGAAAAATATACTCAAGTGCCCCGGATGCGGTGAAGAACGGTTGGAAATCGGGCTAGGAACTGTAGGGTCGCTACTTCGAAAACACAAATGACCTCTACGGCAAGGTTTCGGATGGTACGGAAAACCTGCTTTGTTTTTGGAGGAAAATAAATTAGTGTCTATTTGTTGGTGTGTGCCTGCTTGTCACTAAGTGTTGATTAGGTTTGTATGGCGTTGAGTGTAATTGTAGGTCGTAAGTTTGTCCGTCAACAATTTGTTTTCAAAACAAGTTACTTTCTTTCCAAAACTTTCTGCTTTCCACAACTCAATGCACAAAGACAATCTACATGTATCTCAACACTCTACAACATTGATGACACATCACTTACATCAAGATGACATTCAGTAAGGACATAGACATCAAGTTTACAAGATGGCGACAAGGTCACAATGTCGACAAGGTCAAAACGGTGACAAGTTTCACAAATCACAAATGTTTTACACGCTTACAAGATCAAACAATATGTATGCACTGTACGTTTACAAATAGTCTTACACATGTTTAAACAATGTAGTAAATTATCAAAATGAGCCTTCCACGATCACATTTACATGTACTATAAAGTTTGACAAAAATTCTAAGTTCACAAACTCTAGTTTTAAATCGTTAATCACATAAACACGTTCATTTCAAAGCCGGACGAATGCCACCACGTCCACACATGTCAGGGTCTTAAACTTGGCTTGCTAACCTAACACATGTGAGACAGTACAAGAACAACGTGATTTGACGTAAGACTCAACGACACACCGTTCAATGGATTTATTCACAGATCAAATACATTACGATGATCACAACAATATATACTTGATACTTCAATACACTTACATCCACAATACAGCTCACAAGTCTAACTCTCAAGATGTCCAGACACTCGACTTTCAGCACAGAAAACCACACAACGCCTTTCTCTCATCATGCGTCCGTCCAAGTCCGTGTCCCAGAGCTGTCTGCCGCTAGTTCGCAACTTGCCTCCCACCTGAGGTGACTTCACGAGGTATGCGTGCGTCTTGCGTCGTCCTTGCCTGACCGCTGGTCGCTCGTCAGCCAGCAATCTTGCAGGCAGGTAACTACCACTCGCCTGGCGGCGTAACGAAGTTGCTGCATCCCTGCTGGGAGCTAAGGCGCCTGGCGGGCGTAACGATGTCACTGCATCACTGTACCCTTTCTGGACTCTGACAATTACAATACATATACAATACATCAGTACACTTACAGACAAAACCCACAGCATCACAGTCTATCTCACAAGATATACAAGCACTCGACTTTCGGGCACAGAAACGATACGAAGCCTTTCTCAACCCACACGTCTTGTCATGTCCGAGTTCCCAAGCAGTCTGCCGGTTTCCTCACACAGTGCTTGCCCTGTGGACTGGCTTCACGAGGACTGCGTGCGTCCTGCTTTGTCCTTGCTTGACCGCTGACGCTCGCGTCCGCCAGCAACCTGTGGGCAGGTAACTGGTACTCGCCTGGCGGCCGTAACGATGTTACTGCATCCAGGCTGGCGACTATTCGCCTGGCGGGCGTAACGATGTTCCTGCATCTCGGTTGGAGACATAGAGATTCTGACAGATGAAGCAGATAGTCTTGCTAGCTCGGTTGCCGTGGGGGAGCGGAAGATCGAACAATGGATCAGGTTGACATACCGAGCGTCCTCAAAGGCTGAGGAGGGGCGCGCATGATGAATGAAATACTCAATGAGTGGATACGATGCTGCAACTTTGACCAGACTGCAACAGCATAAGTCAAACGGGCTGAAGCTAGACAAAAGCGCCGCACCGGGGAGCCACAGAACCAACACAGAGCTGGCTGTCATAAGTCGTTACATGCTGAGGGAGATACTAGGGAGCGGATCTGAACACTTATGGGATGAAACTAACTAACCAACCAACCAACCAACCAACCAACCAACCAACCAACCAACCAACCAACCAACCAACCAACCAACCAACCAACCAACCAACCAACCAACCAACCAACCAACCAACCAACCAACCAACCAACCAACCAACCAACCAACCAACCAACCAACCAACCAACCAACCAACCAACCAACCAACCAACTAACGAAATAACTAACTAACTAACTACCTAACTAACTAACTAACTGACTAACTAACTGACTAATTAACTAACTAAATAACCAGCTAACTAATGAAATAACTAAATAACTAACTAAATAACTACCTAAATAACTAACTAACGAACTAACTGACTGACTGACTGACTAACTGACTGACTGACTGACTGACTGACTGACTGACTGACTGACTGACTGACTGACTGAATGACTGACTAACTAACTAGCAAACAATTATATTCCATAACGTGTCATTACTATAAAACTGACATCCAGTGAAAGTAACTTATTACGTAGGATACTTTTCATTTTCTGAAATACACCTTTTACTTGTCTTATCGCGCTATTTACTGATTCAGCAAAAGACAAAAAGTACTTTGGGACCAATGATGGTATGTAATCTAACGAACAAGTAATACAGTGTAAATTTTCGTACACTGAGCATGGAAACTGGGGAAGATTCCATGATGACAGTATAGTATACGGCGATATATCATCCTTCTGTCCAGATGGAAAGTCACGGTAGTCGATATATTATCGTTCGGCTCTTTGACGAAAGGGTTACGAATGTAATTCGTTCTAAATACAGCTGTGGGCGATTTCGAAGCAGACCGCCTTGCATTGATTTCCCATACATAGGTATGAGTGTCGGTCGCTCAGAAAGCAATGGCAACAGAACGAGGAGCTGCAATCGTGTATTATGGCTCAAGTTCGCAACATAAACCCCCAAACACCCATGCAACAGATAGCGTGCGAAATGACCAAACTGAGCATGAAGTGCGTGGTAGATGCTGTCACAAAATGTGACGCTCATACGGCCAGTGTTGTGGCAGAAATGACGAAAGCGATAGTCGCCAGCACTTGTGGCGAAACAGTTGCCCGTTAGAATGATCAACATTCTTTAAGAATTGTCAAGAATTTAAACTACCGTCACATGAAATGAAATCTCAGTAAAGTTACAGATTCTCAGTATGGCGTGTGGGTTTACTGTGTGATACCATGTGTCTAAAGATTTTAATGCCAGGGGATCGACTTCATTATATCGGTCTCCATTCGCATAGCGGTCTCTCCAAAGCATCGAACATAGCACGAACTCTGTAGCGTTAGCGATGACCCCCAGGAGTTTCCGAGAGAACTATACTGGTGAACAGGATGTCGGGATACGGTAACAACGCAACAACCTTTGCAACCTGCGACAAGCGACTTAATCACGACGCCACGGCGACCCCCACCCCCCCCCCCCCTTTTTCCCCTTATGGAAGTGTGTGTGTGTCTCGCTTTGTCTGTCCGTAAGTCCCTCCGTCCATGCGTCTGTCTGTCCGTCCGTCCATCCGTCTGTCTGTCTGTCTGTCTGTCTGTCTGTCTGTCTGTCTGACCCGGCCCGGTTTCGCCCAGCTCCTGGTGTGGAGCATCTCATTTAATTCATATAAGTAGTCATATAAACTCCCATTCCCGTTCCCGACTGTCTGTCTGTCTGTCTGTCTGTCTGTCTGTCTGTCCGTCCGTCCGTCCGTCCGTCCGTCCGTCCGTCCGTCTGTCTGTCTGTCTGTCTGTCTGTCTGTCTGTCTGTCTGTCTGTCTGTCTGTCTGTCTGTCTGTCTGTCTGTCTGTCTGTCTGTCTGTCTGACCCGGCCGGGCTTCACCCAGTCCCTGGTTGGGAGCATCTCATTTAATTCAAATAACTAGTCTTATAGGCTCCCGTTCCCGACTATCTGTCGGTCTGTCTATCTGGAGAACGGAGCACTCATGGGTTACACTCATGTGCGGTGATGTTGATCCGTCGACTAAACTATATATTATAGCACAGTTCAAACGTGACAAAATGAAACGGACAACATCTTCCAACATCTACCTTCAATGTTGTTAATATCTATGTATACATATATAGTATTACAAGTTAATTGCATATCCTTTACAGGACGTCGCAGTCAACACCAGCAATTTTTGCTGTTGTGATCTCTTGGCAAGTTTACGTTATGTAGTTTGCCGTTGTTTTCTTAACGACCGGCGCCCATACCATTCCATAAACATCCAACTCAAGGCGGTCTGCTGCCAAATCACGCACAGCGGTGTTTCGAACGCGGGTATGCGGGATTACGAACTGCGTCCGTAACCCCTTCGCCACGGAGCGGGAACATATAGTATAGCGAAGTTCCAACGTGATAACATGAAACATAAAACTTCTACCAACATACAAGCATCTTCATCAATTGCTGCTATGCGTTTTTGCGTTGTTAGGTCATACAGGAGCAGTGTAGGCAGTTCCCGGTGTACAAGGAAGTTTACAATTGTATTTCAACTGAGTTCAGCAGATGTTCTATTACAAGTTAGTATGTTATTAACTGTATTATATTAGAGGACTTCAAATGACAACTTTTAAAATTACAGTAACCATGGGATTGTCCTGTAATCTGTCAATATTGTTGTTAAGGATGTCAAGAGTGTTAGCTCGTGACATCACGGTGTAGACGACACACGGTGGCGTCATAAGGACAGTTTACAGATGGCCACCCTACTTTTGACATGCACCAAAAAGGAGCAACGTTTTGTTATCCGTTTTTTTTGTGTGGTCAGTGAAGAGGTGAAACCAATAGAAATTCATCGGTGAATGAAAGTTCAGTATGGTGATGCATGCCTGTCAGTCCAGCAAGTATATGAGTGGAGTGGGAAGTTTCAACACGGCGTGACTTCAGTGACAGACTGTTCGCAACCGGATCAGGCACATCGACTAGTGACCCAAGATTCAATTTTCCTACAAGAATCCAAGAACTTTATTGGCGCTGAAGGACTTGCATTGAAGGTAGTGGTGACTACATCAAAAATGATTCATTTGTTCTTTGCATTTTCAGAATATATTCATTCATTCATTCAGTAGCATGTCCTTTGCAGAACCTCGCTCCCATAACAACCTTCTCGATCATAAGCAAGATGTCCCACGTCCGACACAACCATCTGGAGATCATCCGCCACATCCTGCACCCATCTTCTCTTTGGCCTTCGTCTTCCTCTCTTCCCAGGCATATACCCCTCCATTGTTGTTCTCTCCAAACTTTTGTGACGTTTCAAGTGACCAAAATATTTCAATTTTCTTTGTTTTATAATCTTTAATAGCCAACCTTCTTCAATACTCAGCACTTGAAGTATGGATGTATTTCTTCTTTTCTTTATCCAAGATATTCTTACTACTCGTCTATAACATTTATATTCAAAGACAATTAGGCGCTGTTCAGTTTGTTTAGTATGTGTCCAGGTCTCACAGGCGTATGTTGCAATGGGACAGATGCATGCTCTTAAAAATCTAATTTTTGTAGTTCTATCTGTCCCACTCCGCAATTTATTAAGTTGTTTTAGTCTTTGAAGAGCATTTGATATTCGTCTTTTAATTTCTTTCATTGTGTCACCATTGTTGGTAATCAATGAACAAAGATATTCGAAATTTTCCACCACCTCCAATTTTTCCTCATTAACATATAATTCTTTCTCCATAGTAGTTTTATCTGTATGCATTATCTTTGATTTTGCTATATTAAGATATAAGTTGTAATTTCCACTATTCGATTGTGTTGAGGTTATTAGGTATTCTATGCTATTCTGTGTTGTGGATAGCAATACTGTATCATCAGCATATTGAATCTCTGGTATGTCATGACCACCGATATTTAGGGCATCATATAGCTCCCTGTTTATATCATCTCTTGCATTTCTCATATTTTCGCCGTACATGTTAAACAAATAAGGAGACAGCACACAGCCCTGACGGACTCCTTGCTTGATGTCAAACCAATCTGATGTCTCGCCATTTATTTTAACCGCTGCTTGTTGGTCCAGATAGAGCATTTTTATGAGTTGTATTACATGTGGTGGAAAGCCCATATTCCTCATGATTTCCCAAAGTTTCTGATGTTGTAGCCAGTCATATACCTTTCAATAATCCACAAAACATGAGAATAGGTTTACATTAAATTCTCTGCACTTCTCTATTATTAAACGCATGTTGAGTATGTGATCTATTGTTC
Organism: Cepaea hortensis; assembly: GCA_963921405.1. Classification (NCBI taxonomy): domain Eukaryota; kingdom Metazoa; phylum Mollusca; class Gastropoda; order Stylommatophora; family Helicidae; genus Cepaea; species Cepaea hortensis. Next base: position 336,165,155 of record OY992876.1, read on the forward strand.
CTCTTCCTTGTCTAAATCCAGCTTGAACCACATTAATTTCTTTTCCCATTGTCTTACTAAGTCTTCCCATTATGATTGTTAGTAGAATTTTACTTGCATGACTGATCAGGGCAACAGTTCTATAGTTGGTAGAATATATTTACCAATTTTTAAAAAAAATAATAAGGTTTTCATTTGAATCCCCCGCGTATTGTATGGAAAAGAGATGCCGGGGCAGAAATAGATAATACAGGGAGGTAGGTCATTGACGGAGCAGCAAGAGATATGGATCCGACTTCCTGGGGTTAGTGGGCTGAGAGCCGATTACCAATGGGGTATAACTGGGAAATAAGAAGCAGAAGGATGTCGAGTTCAACCCCTACATCTATCAGTTGGATTTAAATATTGACTTCTCGTCCTTGACTTGGGGACGTAAAATACAAGTGCCTCAGAAGTCGGAGTGGGTTCGCCTGATTGCGAGGGACACTGGGAATAGGGAAAAGTAAGCACTGGGAATAGGGAAAAGTAATCCACACGCAAAATCACCCCAGTGCGCTAGAAGACGTTTTCTAGTTATACTATTCTCGGGTTTATCAATGTGTGGCCTATCTAGCGTCAGCGTCTTTGCTTCACCTCTGGGTACATAGGTATGTGTCTAGTTCTCTTCACTTGTACATAGGTATGTGTCTAGTTCTCTTCACTTGCACATAGGTATGTGTCTAGTTCTCTTCACTTGTACATAGGTATGTGTCTAGTTCTCTTCACTTGTACATAGGTATGTGTCTAGTTCTCTTCACTTGTACATAGGTATGTGTCTAGTTCTCTTCACTTGTCGGTTAGTCGTGGTTTTCTTCACCTCTGGGTACATAGGTATGTGTCTAGTTCTCTTCACTTGTCGATTAGTCGTGGTTGCAACTTCCCGGTAAAGGGTCGCCCAATTATGCTCCGTTCCTGTGCCAGTGAATATCACACATAATGCTCCTCACTGCCCCAGGTGAAAAGTTGAACAGATAGGAGTCTCGACAAACCGGTATCCCGCACACGTATACATGCTTAAGGCCGGTGCCAGAATGTCAACACAAAAGTTCACTTCACTTACTCCTCATTACCGATTCTGTCATACCATTTTATTACTTCGACTTCGCGCAGGCACCAATTAGTGAATATCTGTAATTTATTTGTGATGAAAATAACGAAAACTATTGCAAATTGCTACTTGTTTAAATTAACTGATTCAGTGTCAAACAAATGTAGGGTTGGACGAAACAAGGTACACAGTCAAATGAATAAGTACAGGGTGCAGTTTTAATGACCGTGCACTGTTTGAAAACATTGCCGGTCCAAGTTTTGTATTTATCTATTATGTTGCATGAACTTTATAGAGGGTGAATACAAAACTTGAACCGGCAATATTTTCAAACACTGCACAGTCATTAAACATACACCCTATATTATATTTAACATTTCCATTCACTGAGCATTGAAGTTGCGGAAGATATCACGAAACAAAACATAACATCGTGACCCTAGTATGGCGATATATTTTCCCTCTGTTCAATAGTCACATTTGGCGGTATATTATTCTTCGCCACCGAATCAGTTAATATCTTTTGTAAATATTGTTTTAACATCTAGAACATTATTTTAAAGCTAAATTTGGCTAATTTCTATTCCAGACATTGGTATTCCCTCGGGAGATCAGCTGTCTCAGTCAATGGACTTGTTATGCAACGATTCCAACATCAGATTTGAATGCTTTGGCCAAATCCAGCAACAGAACGAGGAGCTGCAATCGTGTATTATGGCTCAAGTTCGCAACATAAACCCCCAAACACCCATGCAACAGATAGCGTGCGAAATGACCAAACTGAGCATGAAGTGCGTGGTAGATGCTGTCACAAAATGTGACGCTCATACGGCCAGTGTTGTGGCAGAAATGACGAAAGTGATAGTCGCAAGCACTTGTGGCGAAACAGTTGCCGGTTAGGATGATCAACATTCTTTAAGAATTGTCGAGAATTTAAACTACCGTCACATGAAAAGAAATCTCAATAAAGTTACAGATTCTCATTAAGGCGTGTGTGTTTACTGTGTGATACCATTTGTCTAAAGATTTTAATGCCAGGGGATCGACTTCATTACATCGGCCTCCATCCGCATAGCGGTCTCTTCAAAGCATCGAACATAGCACGAACTCTGTAGCGTTAGCGATGACCCCCAGGAGTTTCCGAGAAAACTATACTGGTGAACAGGATGTCGGGATACGGTAACAACCCCACAACCTTTGCAACCTGCGGCAAGTGGCTTAATCACGACGCCACGGCGACCCCACCCCCTTTTTTCCCCTTATGGAAGTGTGTGTGTGTGTGTGTGTGTTTGTCGCTTCGTCTGTCCGTCCGTCCCTCCGTCCATGCGTCTGTCTGTCTGTCTGTCTGTCTGTCTGTCTGTCTGTCTGTCTGTCTGTCTGTCTGTCTGTCTGTCTGTCATTCTAGTGATAGGTGAGTGTATTCGTTCTTTCATATATTCTAGTGATAGGTGAGTTCACTTGTTCTTTTATACATTCTAGTGATAGGTGAGTTAACGTGTTCTTTCATTCATTGTAGTGATAGGTGAGTTCACGTGTTCTTGTTCACGGACAGACAGACAGACAGACAGACAGACAGACAGATTGATGAAATAGAAGAATAAAAGGAGAAGAAGGACAATGAGGAGGAGGAGATCGTTGAAGAGAAAGAAGAAGAAGAAAATAGTTTCAGCACGGTATGTTACACAGGTAAAGACAATTGACTGTTTGCTATTTACAAGGCAATTTACACAGTTTGTAGTTTAACACTGATTATTTAACTGCCGACGGCTCATACCATCAAAATCAACGTAAAGGGGTCTACTCCCAAATCACTTACAGCTGATATCGAAACCTTGAACCGGCAGGTCTGGAAAATGCGTTCACCAACCCTTAACCACAGACTAGGTTACTAAAACATTTAAAGTACAGTACTCGTTTAATGCCATCAAGCGCATCGGGTATAATTTGATATATACTCGTAGTACAACATATCTGTTACGATATTAACAACTTTTAAGTCATAAATGTGACATACCAGTATTTAATATTTTCCACTATCCATGTTTGTTTGGTCCAAACCTACATTTTGTTGTTTGACACTGAACCTCTTAAGACGCCAATCTATCTACGATGCGGAGCGGATCGAACTTAACACCAACGGACCGGCAGACAAGCTACGCTACCTCGTCGCCCAACCATTAAAGGTAACTGTGTCCCTTTGTGTGCCCAAGTAATGCTTGGCATCTTACAGACATACCGACATGTTGACTTTGAGGTGAAATGTAGTCTAAAGTGTAGTTGAGATCAAAGTGTAGATTTATCTGCACTTGATCTGGCCAGGGTGCACAGGCGGTCATCCAAACTGCAAACTCTGATCATCAAATCACTGACCACTAAAACGGGCCTCGATGGGCTCCAATGAGCCGAAAGGCACATTGTGAGACTAAGAGGCTTTTAAACAAAAACAAACTAAGTCACAAACTAACGGTGTGGTCGAGATGGCAACGTGAATCAACGATTCGAGTTTGTATGTTGAGATAGTTCCCAGCTGAGCCGATAAGATAAGATTCACGCTAGCTGTTAAACTCAAACTTTGACCTCGGAGACTGCCTATATAAGCAATGTGGAAGTGGATGTTTTTTATGTCGTGACGAAAACCTTGAAACTGTGGCACCAACCAAAACTACAAACATGAACTACATTCTAGTGATAGGTGAGTGTGTTTGTTCTTACATACATTCTAGTGATAGGTGAGTGTGTTTGTTCTTTCATACATTCTAGTGATAGGTGAGTGTGTTTGTTCTTACATACATTCTAGTGATAGGTGAGTGTGTTTGTTCTTTCATACATTCTAGTGATAGGTGAGTGTGTTTGTTCTTACATACATTCTAGTGATAGGTGAGTGTGTTTGTTCTTACATACATTCTAGTGATAGATGAGTGTGTTTGTTCTTACATACATTCTAGTGATAGGTGAGTGTGTTTGTTCTTTCGTGCATTCTAGTGATAGGTGAGTGTGTTTGTTCTTACATACATTCTAGTGATAGGTGAGTGTGTTTGTTCTTACATACATTCTAGTGATAGGTGAGTGTGTTTGTTCTTTCGTGCATTCTGGTTATAGGTGAGTGTGTTTGTTCTTTCATACATTTTAGTGATAGATGAGTTTGTTTGTTCTCACATACATTCTAGTGATAGATGAGTGTGTTTGTTCTTACATACATTCTAGTGATAGGTGAGTGTGTTTGTTCTTACATACATTCTAGTGATAGGTGAGTGTGTTTGTTCTTACATACATTCTAGTGGTAGGTGAGTGTGTTTGTTCTTACATACATTCTAGTGATAGGTGAGTATGTTTGTTCTTACATACATTCTAGTGATAGGTGAGTGTGTTTGTTCTTACATACATTCTAGTGGTAGGTGAGTGTGTTTGTTCTTTCGTGCATTCTGGTTATAGGTGATTGTGTTTGTTCTTTCATACATTCTAGTGATAGATGAGTGTGTTTGTTCTTACATACATTCTAGTGATAGGTGAGTGTGTTTGTTCTTTCGTGCATTCTAGTGATAGATGAGTGTGTTTGTTCTTACATACATTCTAGTGATAGGTGAGTGTGTTTGTTCTTACATACATTCTAGAGATAGATGAGTGTGTTTGTTCTTACATACATTCTAGTGATAGATGAGTGTGTTTGTTCTTTCATACATTCTGGTTATAGGTGAGTGTGTTTGTTCTTACATACATTCTAGTGATAGGTGAGTGTGTTTGTTCTTACATACATTCAAGTGATAGGTGAGTGTGTTTTTTCTTTCGTACATTCTGGTTATATGTGAGTGTGTTTGTTCTTACATACATTCTATTGATAGATGAGTGTGTTTGTTCTCACATACATTCTAGTGATAGATGAGTGTGTTTGTTCTTTCATACATTCTAGTGATAGGTGAGTGTGTTTGTTCTTACATACATTCTAGTGATAGATGAGTGTGTTTGTTCTCACATACATTCTAGTGATAGATCAGTGTGTTTGTTCTTTCATACATTCTAGTGATGGATGAGTGTGTTTGTTCTTACATACATTCTAGTGATAGATGAGTGTGTTTGTTCTCACATACATTCTAGTGATAGATGAGTGTGTTTGTTCTTTCATACATTCTAGTGATAGGTGAGTGTGTTTGTTCTTACATACATTCTAGTGATAGGTGAGTGTATTTGTTTTTACATACATTCTAGTGATAGGTGAGTGAGTTTGTTTTTACATACATTCTAGTGATAGGTGAGTGTGTTTGTTCTTACATACATTCTAGTGATAGGTGAGTGTGTTTGTTCTTACATACATTCTAGTGATAGATGAGTGTGTTTGTTCTCACATACATTCTAGTGATAGATGAGTGTGTTTGTTCTTACATACATTCTAGTGATAGGTGAGTATGTTTGTTCTTACATACATTCTAGTGATAGGTGAGTGTGTTTGTTCTTACATACATTCTAGTGATAGGTGAGTGTGTTTGTTCTTTCGTACATTCTGGTTATAGGTGAGTGTGTTTGTTCTTTCATACATTCTAGTGATAGATGAGTGTGTTTGTTCTTACATATATTCTAGTGATAGGTGAGTGTGTTTGTTCTTTCGTACATTCTAGTGATAGGTGAGAGTATAACGTCTTTCATACATTCTAGTGATAGGTGAGAGTATTTGTTTTTTCATACATTCTAGTGATAGGTGAGAGTATTTGTTCTTTCATACATTCTAGTGACAGGTGAGAGTATTTGTTCATTCATACATTCTAGTGATAGGTTCCTAAATCAATCAATCAATCAAACATTCTAGTGACAGGTGAGAGTAGAACTTCATTCATACATTCTAGTGATAGGTGAGAGTATTTGGTCTTTCATACATTCTAGTGATAGGTGAGAGTATTTGTTCTTTCATACATTCTAGTTATAGATAAGTTTACGTGTTCTTTAGTGTAATATAATTATAGCGTCTCTACAATTCCATTGTATTAACTTTTAAGTACCATACTTGTGGGGAGGGGGGGGCAGAAAAGGCGCTAGCCCTGACCTTTTGTGACGTCATCTAAGTTCAAATAGAAAGCCAATGATTGGTCGAGTACCCGGAAAACTGTGGCGCTAAATTTAACAAAGGGTTAGTAGACATTGTGGTCCGGCACAGAACAAAGGACACACACGTCAAGCCTCCTCGCTGGGGAGGGCAAATAAACAAAATAATTTCACTATCTGAAGCCTAGCTCTGGGAAGGCAGGCGGTGGTTTGGACATTATCATAGAACAGGATCCTGGGTTAAAAGCCTGTTTGGAGGTAATATAGGAAAATGTCCTAAAAGTAATCTGGACCAACAATTAAATGTTTACTGCTGCACTTATTAGCTGCCTTAGCCAGCAAAAGACATGGACGAAGATGATCGACACTAAGCGATTGATACATTCCGACTTCAGGATGGATTTCCGTATCTAAATGTATATCAAGATAAATAGATATACAGAGTACACCGACACCAGAGTATCGTCTGCCTTTACTTCTGGGATGTACCGCCTAACGCACCATCAGTCAGCAAGGTCAACGAAACTAAGGGACAGTCACAGTTTTGAATACTCAAGAGTAGTAACCTTTGACACCCGTCATACAGCAGCAAAATCAACACCAGATCCTAGATATAAACAACAATGGGAAGGCACTGAAAGACCATGAAAGAAGCATGTTCAACAGAAGGTCCTAGACTTGAATTTCAACTAAAAGTCACTGAAAAACACTGAAAGAAATTAGTGGAGTAAATGTGTATACATACACAGAAGAAAGATTCATCCGACTGTCTGCGACTCCAGTTTGTGTGCTGGATTCATTCTTCGTAAATTCCTTGCCTGCAGAAGACAATTCCTGGATATAATCCCCGATACTACCAACGAGTGTTGCTCTACAGTGTATGTTCCTGAGAATGAAATGGATATATCTACGTATGACTTTATGCTGGTCCCATATCGGCCTGATTTCCCTATCATCAAGTGTGGGTTGGATTATAGACTGGAGAAGGGGTGTGTGAACCATCCTATTTTACAACAAACGAGAATCGGATAACATAAGCCGAGAAGCTGGACGGTCGTCATCTTGTTTTTTCATCTATGTGATGATGTAGGGAAGTACCTTTGCCAAGTCTTAAGTTGGAGCTCCTGAAAATGTGACTGACCTAGGCCTCTATTTCACTAGGACACAGAGCCCATTAGCACAAGAGTGTATGTGATTTCAGTCCCGGATTATGTGCTATTTCTATTCCTGGATATCATGGATCATAATGTTATCTAGAGGAAATTTTCAGTGGATATTGTAAGAGCAGGACACAGTTGAGTGAGTATTATTCCGGTTCCCGGGAATAATACTTCTAACTGTTAGGCATTGAAGAGGAATAATCAACAGCAACACCTAAAGGAAAAGAAAAACTACATAATTAGTCTTGTTAAGATGTACTGAATTATGTAGGTTTTATATGTTTGGTTTTTCTGAACTCAGACTATTGTTTTTTTTTACATCTGTAAATTTGTCAATGGTGGTAGAACCAAATAGTGGTTGTGGTTTTGGTTGTAAGAGCATTCTTTTTTGGGACAATGGGCTATCACATTTTAATGTGTTTATGATATTGCATATCATCCCATGCCAGTTCCGGAAATTCAGTATATATATGTTACTACAGATCTTGATTTCATTCAATGGTGAACTGTTTGTCCAAATGGTGATGTTTACGTCAATTGCTTGTTGATGTTTGTTCAACAGTGGTTGTTCTATACGTTGTAAACAATCAATGTCTTCCAACACTATATCAAATATAAAGGTGATTGAGCCGGAAGGGAAACCTACACACAGATACCATTGTCTTAAGGATTGAAGTGTTTTTTTCCTTGTATCGGTGGCAAATTTCCCTGATCACCTTGCCTATAAAAAGTGATTCAGAATCAAAACCTATCCCATCTGGGATCCCCTAGACAAACAAGCAATATTCTCATATAATAAATCCCATATCCCACATTTAATACATTATAGTTATAGGTGAGTGTGATTGTTCTTTAATTCATATTAGTGATTGGCTGTAAACAGTATCAAGAACAAATGGCATGCCACAAGAACATTAGGTGTAATAAAACATATAAGAGCATGCATCTTTCCAGTGCCAACATCTGAGTGTGAGTCATGTACAATTCCACACTCACTAAAGAAGAACACTGAAGTTCGTGAGCTCAGATATTGCAGGAAAGATCTTAGAATACACCTCCCACCAAGAGGAAGAAATATACTGCCATTCTACAACATGGATGGGGAACGTCGGGCCAACGGGCCGCATAAGGCCTCCGAACTCATTTTTTCTGGCACTGCCAAGGCAACTTAAGTTCTATTAACGTTTCATAAGCAATTATGAATTTCCCACTTTGAGGAGACATGCATTGAAATATGCGTCTGTGTTCGAAACAACTTACTGCTGCGAGCAGTTCTTTTCAAAACTTACCATCCCAAAGTGTTGGCTGATTACCAGACTGACAGAAACAAACCTGGAAAATCAGTCTCGAGTAGCAATATCATCAATATCAGCTAACATCACACGCCTCACCAAAGAGAAGCAGCTACAGCCATAATATTAGGGGTGAGTTTATCAAATGATTGACCAAATCTCATCATCATCAGCTGCCTTGCCAGCTGGTGTTGGCTTTAATGTCTCTCCATATATCTCGGTCAATGGTGTTCTGGATCAACTCTGCTGGTGGTATTCCTAAATGCCACCGTCTCAATCCATCCAGCATAATTTCTCTTGTTCGGCCTCTGCCTTTCTTCATCTCGATCTTTTCAGTCGTCACGATGTTCTTCAATGCCTCTTTCCTCATCACATGACCAAAGAAAGCCGATTGTCTCTTTCTTATTGTTGTATATAGTGTTCTAGTGTCATTAGCCTCTTTCAGGCAATCGTCGTTAGTTACTCTGGCAGACCAAGAAATTCACAACATTCGTCTTGCCTCCAAGTTCTTCATGCACCAATACCCCACATAACGGTGCAGACCTGGCCAATTGTTTCCCACCACTCCAGCATGTCCGGAGGAAAATAATCAAACAGATGCTCTCTATATTTGATTATTCAATTGAGACCCACCACTCTGTCCGAACCATGCCTGTATTCACCTTTCTCATCATACTTTGTGAGTCCGTTACAATCAGGACATGCGTGTGCTATTTGTCCTTCTGCCAGCGGAACGTCGCTGTCACCATCTCCACCTCCATTTCAGACTAGATATTGTGGTATCATATACCAGGCTCTCCTGCACCAAACACCGCCAACCAACCTTCGCCACAAACCACAGGTTCTTCTTGTAACCTCGCAGCATACAATATATGGTCGTGAATTGTCGTGGATCAATTGCTGCACCTCCCATTCAGTGCAGCCTACCGGCCAATTCTTGGATTCGGGATCCAAGTTTATTAGGACCCTGCACAGGTCTGTCGTTTTCTATGTTATTCTGACCCACTTCTTTTGTCTTCTGTTGTTTTCATGCATGCACACTTCTCTGATTGTGTCCTATACCTGAGCCTTTCATGATTTTCCTCTTACCAGCCTTTGGCCCTTATCTCTGTTCTGGTTTCATGCAGGGATTGTTCCATGTCTGCAGCCACTTTGAGATATGATTTAGCCTGCAGCATCTTGAGCCATTCTGCAGTCGTAGGCACGGCTAACCTTTTTTCAACACCTGGCTATTTAACATCATTAGAGATTTTAATATATTCTCAATTACTGAGAGAATCAAATGATTGATTGATTGATTGATTTAGGAACCGACATCACCGCATTCGGGGCATTCCCTTAAGCGCTCCGTCCCCATCCTCAGCAGCCAGCGAAGAGTTCCAACACCAATAGTTCCAGTAGCAATCTGATTATATGTCCGTCTCGCCTGTCCTCTGACCGTTGAGCTTCGGCCAGATCACCTCGTCACTCCTCGCTGCCTCATTCTTGCCAGACTATGGTGATCCATTTGCTCCCACAAGGCCGCAACCACGTCTGCCCTGTCATGCATCAATACTCCACCAAGTTTTGCCGAACCAGCCAATCTGTCCACGTGATGCTTACCACCCGTGACCTCCGAAGCGAAGCAAGCCACTCTTCACAAAGCCTGCCTGTCCTCACCCTCTTCAGCATGCTTTCTGAGTCAGTTACAATCACGACGTGTTTATGTATCGTGTTCTCTACCCAGCGGAAAGCTGCACTGACCGCCTCCACTTCCATTCTTAAGCTAGATGTTGTGATATCATACGCCAGGCCCTCCAAACGTCGACCATTAGCTTTTGCTAAGAATCCCCGGGCACTTCTCCTAGCTCTCAACACCGAACCATCATCAAATGTTGATAGCATATGAATAACATTCTTTGCTCCATGTTTATTGCAGCCATGATCTTCATCGCACCAAGTCCCTTCTTGGGTCTCATAAAAGATTCTTCAACATGATTCCCGAATGACAGACTTCTGTGGAATGTGATTCCCAGGTAGCCCAGTTTAAGCTGTCCAATAACACTCTTTTCTTTATAAATGAAATATCCATAGCTGTGGTGTCGTTGCCGTGGTCTCGGGTAGCCTGGTTCCGTCATGCTCGGATGAGATGAGATTGAACACCTAAACCAAGTGTCTTAATGAGAGCGGCATGAGCATGACTGACTACAGTAAATACTGTCTGTCTGTCTGTCTGTAAATTTGTCTGCCTGTTTTTCTGTCAATTTGCCTGCCTGTATTTCTGTCAATTTGCCTGCCTGTTTGTCTGTTTTCTGTCTCATGTCTGTCTGTCTGTCTGTCTGTCTGTCTGTCTGTCTGTCTGTCTCTCTGTATGTATGTCTGTCTGTATGTATGTATGCATATATATATTCTGAATCACAGAAACTCATTCCCCTGTGAAAATAAACGGAAAACGACACATCCCCAAATGTCCCGTGGCTGACTTCCAGCCCATCTCGTGTGTAGACGAGACAAGGACATTTAAACATAAACAAACACACGAACATGCAGACATCTTCATCATTTTGCATTTTCCATGACTAGACCCTAAAGGAGGAATGTAGCCATTAAACCCAGTACACCGACGTCTACCAATGTACGTTACCAGAGTTCAACAGATGTTCCACTTCAGGTTAGTAGTTTAGTTAAGTTAGTTGCATATCCTTTACACGACATAGCAGTTAACCCCAGCATTGTTTGGCTGTTGGTGATTCCTGGGCGAGTTTACGATGGCAAAATACTGAGCGTAATCTTGCCAAGAGATTAACATACAGCTGAAAGATGCTGGTGTTGACAGATAAGTCCTGTAAAGGATATGCTAAAAAAAAAAAAACGTTTGTCATTACTTTCTGAACGACCAGTACTCACACCATTGTATGGAAACCAACGAAAGGCGTTCCGCTAAAAATGGCCCGCTGCTGTGTTTCGAACGCGGTATGCAGGATTAAGAATTGCATTCGTAACTCCTTCGCCGCAGAGCTGACTAGTTTAGTTCCTTTATTAAAATTATATCCGTTGTGACAGATTACCAATGTATGTCAACTGAGTGCAACAGATCTACTAGATCAGGTTTGTAGTTTAGTACATGTATTAAAATTATGAAAATTGTGACAGATTCAGGCATTAATGCTAGGTTTATTTAGATATGTGGATGATACAGTATTGGTTGCAGACAATGAACATGATTTGTAACGTTTAGCGTATGCGGTTGTTGCACACAGTAAACAACTAGGTTTAGAATTAAATTGTAAGAAGACCCAGATTATGGTCGTCACTAAGAAGAAAGAAATTCCACAATGCAATACACAGGTAAATAGGAATATTCTTAAACAATCAGTACAACTATCTCGGAATAGTCATAACATCTGATAGGAGATGCCTTGAAGAGATTAGAACAAGAATCGCCATGGCGAAGGTAACCTTTTGCAAGATGAAATACATATTGACTAATAACAAGATGTGTATTGCAACTCAAAAAAGTGTTGAGGTACTACATAGAACCTGTACTTGTGTATGGATGTGAGACGTGGACAATGAAGTGACACGCTTAAAAACATCTAATGGCAGTGGAATTGTGGTTTCTGGGGAAAATGAAAAGAATACCATGGATAAACTCAACAATACAACGAGCAAGGTCTACAAGAAGCAGATGAAAACCGTACACTGATTAGAGAAATTAGACCTAGACAGTCAAAATTTCTGGTCACGTTATGAGAAATAATAAAAATAAATGATTAATGCTAGAATACGATTAACTCCATTGTAATCATACCCGCTGATCGTTTATAAGACGTATCTATCCCACAACAAGGATACAGATAAGTATCTTGTATATTTATATTTTCATATAGTGTTTTTCACGTAGTTGTGTCGGTTTGTGTTTGTTTATTCTGTGCTAGCAAAGGCTTTAGCTGCAACGTTTATTTTGTTACTTGTAATCGTCTTCTAATAACGCTCACTATCTACTTGACAATCCATTCTGTCCACATTGGAGGTCATATTTGGAGATATAATATCCTTCTGTCCAAATGAAACGTCATATTTGGCGATATGTTATCCCCCTGTCCAAAGGTAAAGTCATATTTGACGATATATTATCCCTCTGTCCAAATGGGTCATATTTGGCGATATGTTGTCCTTCGTCACTGAATAAATAAAAGCGTTAAATTTGACTGTTTTTTTTCTTCAGGCAGCCATCGCCCCTCTGGCGATCAGCTCTCTCATTCATTCGGTTTGCTATGCAACGATTCTAGCGTCCGGTTTGACTGTATTGGCCTAGCTCACCAACAGACCGCGCAAATACAATCATGTATTGAAGCTCAATGGGGCAACTTGAACGCGCCAAACACGCAACAGACAGCGTGCAAAATGGCCAAAGTGAGCACCCAGTGCTTGGTTGATGTGGTCACAAAATGTGACGCTCATACGGCCAGTGTTGTGGCAAAAATGTCAGTGTCCAGCATCTATGGTGAGACAGTTGTCGGTTAGGGTATTCGACATTGTCAAATAAGTGGTGGGAATGTGACTCAATTTAACTTTAAGAAAAAACCCAATAAAGGTTTCGAAATATTATTATGGTATGTGGGTTTATTATGTGATGAAGTCTGTTTGTATGTTTGTCTGCCTGTCTGACTGACTGGCTGTCTGTATGTCTGTCTGTCAGTCTGTCTCACAAAGCATTGGGTCTCAACATTAATAAAAATCTAACCTTTAATTCATAAATTAAAACGCTCGTTGTTCAAACACTCGTTCAAACACTGTCTGTCTGTCGATCTGTCTGTTTATCGATCTATCTATCTACCTATCAATCTGTCTGTCTGTCTATTGTGGTCTTGACTGATAACCACATTTAGAGTTAACAAACAGACAAACCCCAGTTTACTTATTTTCAACAAACACGACAATAGATTTACAACAGCACGTCTCTACATTCATGGTCAATATATTTACATTTGCAAGTCTCCAACAAATAACGACAACAAATTTACATGTGCAAGTCTAGAACAAACATGGACAATAGATTTACAACTGCAAGCCTCCACAAACATGGACAATAGATTTACAGCAGCAGGCCTCCACAAACATGGAGAATAGATTTACATTTGCAAGTCTCCAACAAACATAGACAATAGACTTACAACCTCAAATCTTCACAATCATGGACAGTAGATTTTCAGCCTCAGACCTCCACAAACATTCATTCATTCATTCATTCATTCATTCATTCATTCATTCATTCATTTATTCATTCAGTAGAATGTCCTTTGCAGAACCTCGCTCCCATAACAACCTTCTAGAAAACCTCTCGATCATAAGCAAGATGTCCAGCGACCGATTCACCCAGCTGGAGATCATCACCCACCTTCTCTTTGGCCCTTCTCTTCCTCTCTTCCCAGGCATATACCCTTCCATTATTGTTCTCTCCAAAATTTCGTGGCGTTTCAAGTAACCAAAATATTTCAATTTTCTTTGTTTTATCGTCTTTAATAGCCAACCTTCTTCCATATTCAGCTCTTGAAGTAAGGGTGCATTTGTTCTTTTCTTTACCCAAGATATTCTTAGAACTCTTCTATAACATTTATATTCAAAGACATTTATGCGCTGTTCAGCTTGTTTAGTGTGTCCAGGTCTCACAGACGTATGTTGCAACGGGAAAGATGCATGCTCTTAAAAATCTGAATTTTGTAGTTCTGTCTGTCCTACTCCATAATTTATTCAGTTGTTTTAGTCTTTGAAGAGCGATTGATAGTCGTCGTTTAATTTCTATCATTGTGTCACCAGTGTTGGTAATCAATGACCCAAGATATTCGAAATTTTCCACCACCTCAAATTTGTCCTCATTAACATATATTTCTTTCGCCATAGTAGTTTTATCTGTATGCATTATCTTTGTTTTTGCTATGTTAAGATATAAGTTGTGATTTTCACTATTCAATTGGGTTGAGGCTGTTAGGTTTTCTATGCCATTCTGTGTTGTGGATAGCAAGCAATACTGTATTATCAGCATACCGAATCTCTGGTATGTCACGACCACCGATATTTAGGGCATCACACAGCTCCCTATTTATATCATCTCTTACATTTCTCATTATATTTTCGGCGTACAGGTTAAACAAACAGGGGGACAGCACACAGCCCTGACCAACTCCTTGCTTGATGTCAAACCAACATGGACAATAGAGGTACAGCTGCAAGCCTCAACAATCATGGACAATAGAGGTACAGCTGCAAGCCTCAACAATCATGGACAATAGAGGTACAGCTGCAAGCCCCAACAATCATGGACAATAGATTTACACCCTCAAACCTCCACAATCATGGACAATAGAGGTACAGCTGCAAGCCTCAACAATCATGGACAATAGAGGTACAGCTGCAAGCCCCAACAATCATGGACAATAGATTTACACCCTCAAACCTCCACAATCATGGACAATAGAGGTACAGCTGCAAGCCTCAACAATCATGGACAATAGATGTACAGCTGCAAGCCTCAACAATCATGGACAATAGAGGTACAGCTGCAAGCCTCAACAATCATGGACAATAGATGTACAGCTGCAAGCCTCAACAATCATGGACAATAGATGTACAGCTGCAAGCCTCAACAATCATGGACAATAGATGTACAGCTGCAAGCCTCAATAATCATGGACAATAGAGGTACAGCTGCAAGCCTCAACAATCATGGACAATAGATGTACAGCTGCAAGCCTCAACAATCATGGACAATAGATGTACAGCTGCAAGCCTCAACAATCATGGACAATAGATGTACAGCTGCAAGCCTCAACAATCATGGACAATAGATGTACAGCTGCAAGCCTCAACAATCATGGACAATAGATGTACAGCTGCAAGCCTCAACAATCATGGACAATAGATGTACAGCTGCAAGCCTCAACAATCATGGACAATAGATGTACAGCTGCAAGCCTTAACAATCATGGACAATAGATGTACAGCTGCAAGCCTCAACAATCATGGACAATAGATTTACACCCTCAAACTTCCACAAACATGTACAATAGATTTACACCCTCAAACCTCCACAAACATGGACAATAGATGTACAGCTGCAAGCCTCAACAATCATGGACAATAGATTTACACCCTCAAACTTCCATAAACATGTACAATAGATTTACACCCTCAAACCTCCACAAACATGTACAATAGATTTACACCCTCAAACTTCCACAAACATGTACAATATATTTACACCCTCAAACCTCCACAAACATGTACAATAGATTTACATCCTCAAACCTCCACAAACATGGAAAATAGATTTACAGCAGCGACCTCCACAAAAATCGACAATAGATTTACAGCCCCAATCACAAACATGAACAATAGATTTACAGCCTCAAGCCTCCACAAACATGGAAACTATATTGACAGCCTCAAGCCTCCACAAACATGGACAATAGTTTGACAGCCTAAAGCCACCACAAACATGGATAATATATCGAGAGCCTCAGGTCACCACAAACAAGGACAATATATTTACAGCAGTAAGCCACCACAAACATGAACAATAGTTTGACAGCCTCAAGCCACCACAAACATGGACAGTAGATTGACAGACTGAAGCCACCACAAACATGGACAATATATTGACAGCCTCAAGCCACCACAAACATGGATAATATATTGACAGCCTCAGGCCACCACAAATATGGACAATATATTTACAGCCTCATGCCACTACAAACATGTACAATATATTGACAGCAGCAAAGTCACCACAAATAAGGACAATAGATTTTCCCACAGAGTGCCTGCTGAAGTATGATGAAGTGTGTGAACAGAGCGTCTGAAATTTGCAAATCTTCCAACTGAGTCTTGATCTGCCCCATCAGACCCTTCCTCACACCAGCCATGTTTTTTCCTCCATCAACTGTAACATCTCGAAGCTGATTCCACTGAAGGTTATAGTCTTGCAAAACTGTTTGCACTTCCATGAAAATGTCTTTTCCAGTTGATGACCCATGCATGCTGCAAACGGATGCCAACTCTTCCGTTATCTGAAAGTCCAAATTGACACCACGAATGAACACGAGAAGTTGTGACATACTCGATAGATCAGTAGACTCGTCCAGTGCCAGAGAATACTACAACAAGCTCCTAGTTTTCTCGCGTATCTGTAGCACTATGTTATCTCCAAGTTCTTCTGTTCTCCGCACAGCTGAACTTGCCGAAAGGCTGATAGTTCCAAACAAATCAGCTTTCTCGGGACACAAGTCATTTGCTGCTTCCGTCATACACTTTTTGATGAAGTTACCACCAGTAAACGGTTTTCCTCGTTCTGCCATCTTATGCACTATTTTGTAACTTGTTCGAGCGACAGCTTCATTTTCAGCAACGTTTCTCGTGAAGAGATTTCTTTGTGTTTCTAAACCACGCTTCATGAACTCATATTTCTCTGAGCGTAGCTTTCCAGAACACTTTGAATATGTTGATAGATGTTTTGTTTCGTAGTGACGCCGAAGATTTTACTCTTTCAAAACTGCAACACTTTCTGGCAACTGGTTTTCTGGTCCTTTGTTTTCACAAAAAGTACTTTACATCCTATTCTTCATTGAAAACGCGACACTCGGCGTCGACTTTTCTTTTCCTAGTAGCCATAATGAAGGGTGAAGTACACGGGATCTGAAAATGAAAAAGACATTGAATTAGAAACATAATTAACATCCTATTGAAACACAAGAAAAGCAGAGGACTAGGGGTCACTGGTAAAGCTATGGCTCACCAAAGGTACAGATAAAGTTTATAGGTACCTTTGGTAATAGAATATATCTCATAATAAGGTTTGCAAAATGTATAAATAGAGCCCGCCTAAATGAAAAGCCTAGAGCAGAGTTTTTCAACCTGGGTTTCGCGAGTGGCAGCTTGGGGTTCCGCCGAAACAGATCGAAGTCGCCTAAATGCAACATTTCTGCCCATCTGGTTTATTAAATAAAGTAGAACAAACACTTGGATCATCGCACAATGTTCCTTGAGCAACGTAAACATTTGCGCAAGGATCAGCTTAAGCAGAAAGGTTGAAAAACACTGGCCTGGAGACCAGCTCGATTAACACCTAGACAGGGGAATTCTTCTGAGCTGAGGATTATTTTCGTAATAACACGAGGCTTCTATGGCATTGTTATGCTGTTTGCTACTTTATTGTCTCTATTTACACTTGTAGTTCACATTATCAAAGTCAAACAAAGAAATCCTTGTTACATACCTATAAAATGGATGCCTGGCAAAAAAAAAGTAAATATTTCTGGAACATCAGAACTGTGTTGACAGCCGACGCATCTGGGGGGGGGGGGGGGAAATGCGCGTGTGTTTGTGTGTGTTGCCATAGAAACCATGGTAACATCAGAGCGTAGGCGGCGCTACCACGAGCCGGGGAATTACTGGGAATGGCGCAAAATAAGCAAACATTACAATAAACAAAAAATCTAGATACAATAATTTATAATTGAAAATAGTAAATTTAAGACACATAGCAGCCAGGAGGTCTCCTCACGCGGGAAGATCTCCTATTATTCTAAACATAATATATGCATTTAAATTGTATCACAACGTCTCGTGTTCCATACGTTATATCAGGCAAGTTCGAGTACCGTCGGTGGGCCGGATGAAATGACGTCGCGGGCCGGATCCGGCCCGAGGGCCGTAGTTTGGTGACCCCTGCACTAGCAGGTTGTGAACGCCTGTACTCGCTTTTCTTTATTTTCTGGAATCAATCAATCAATCAATCAATCAATCAATCAATCAATCAATCAATCAGTGTCATCTCCACAATGAAGACTGGCTGCAATGATCTCCAATACTATCTGTCTCTCGTCCTGACTGTACATTCGTCAGAGTGCTGTTCGTCCATCTCTTGATGTTATCTTCCCACTTGTATCGGTGCCTACCTCTTGCTCTCTTGCCTTTAACCTTACCCTCCAATATGGTTTTTATGTCTTTTAACGTGTCCAAAATATTTCACTTGCCTCTTTTTTATTTCTTTCATCAGCTCTTTTTTCGTTCCCAGATTTTCTAGAACCTGTGTATTTGATTGTTTTTTGTTTCCATGAAATACGACATATTCGTTTGTATATCCACACCTCCTGGGTCTCATTTCGACTTTCTAATTGCTTTTGTCATTGTCCAGACTTCCCGCCATATAGTAGTGTTAAATATGCATAATATTTGACAATTCTCATTTTAATGCGTTGTTAATCTCCCTGATGAAAGCATTTTTGGCCATTCCTATTCTCTTTTTCATTTCTGTGTCACTACTGCCATCATCTGCTATTATATATGCAAGATAGGAGAAACTTGTTACTTGTTCTAGTATCTCCCGGTTGACTGTGATGTTCATTGATGACCTTTTCATTCCATTGCTAATTATTATAGTTTTCGTATTCTGGATGTTAATAACTAATCCAAATTCTGCACTATGCTTGTTTACTTTATCCATTAGATTTTCTAACTTTTGCTCGCTTTCTGCTAGTAACACTGTATCGTCAGCATACCTAAGATTGTTTATGATTCTTCCATTGATATTAAGTCCAGGCAGTTCGACTTGGTTAACAATTATTTTTTATGTATATGTTGAAAAAGCTTGGGGACAACACGCATCCCTGCCGTACTCATCTATTTATTCCTATGGGCGACGAATAATTATTTCCTTATCTAAATGACGCCACTTGTTCCCAGTACAAGTTACTAATAAGTCTGATGTCCTTTCCGTCTACTCCTATATTTTCTGGCATAAAGGTACGATTGAATCACAAACAATTATATCCATTGTTATCCTGTTTTATGGTCCTCGGAAAGAATCAATTGACAGCATTGAATCTGACTTGATGTATTAAATACAGGTACACTTTAATTAATTATAAACGGAACGGACATATAATCAGATTGCACATGCAATAGGCGCCATTAGAATTGGAACTCTACGTTGGCTGTTGAAGATTAGGACTGAACGCTTATGGGAATGGCCCGAGAGCAGTGATTTCGATTCTTGACGCAACTCAACTCAAGTTGTTTATAAACGGGAAGTATTTCTTGACAAGCATAGACACTACACAAGTTACACAACTACTATGAAGCCTGCAATAAGAAGAGACATAAATACATTACATTCTAGTAATCGATAATAGCTATTGAAAGAGTCATGTGTCTTCTTCTTCCGCTCTCTGTTCCTCATTGAGACATAGACAGTCAACGAACACACTCCGATCCCTCCTGTCTTTAGCTATCCCATGGTGTCTCGGTCCTGTCCATATCATTCATTTCTGTCTTTACTTCTCTTCTCCATTTGTTTTTAGGTCTTATTTACTTCGTTTGCCCTGTGGATTCCAGACAGAAGCCTTTCTAGTGAAACTATTCTGGGGTTTTCTCATTGTATGTCCTATCTAGCGACAGTGTCTTTTCTTCACCTCTTGGTTCACTGGGATTTGTCTAGTTCTGTCCATGAGCTCCACATTGGTGATTCAGTCGTAGCATTTTATTCCTTATATTTTGCACATACACCAATAAGTGAATGTTTGTAGTTTATTTGTAATTGTTTTCGTTGTTCCCCATGTTTCAGATCCACACCTTGATACTGATTTAACATTAGAATGTAATATTCTAATTTTAGTGCTAAGTTTAATATCTTTTGACTTCCACAAACGTACTGTTGTTATAAAATCACCACTGGCCTTCTGTTTTCTATTCTGATATATTTATCTGTTCCACTCCCTTTGCCCACATTGCTACCTAAATTGGTGTATGATTCCATGTCTCGAAGTGGGCTTTCACCAACGGAAAGCAGGTTATCATTTGCTTGATTTATTTCCTGCTGTCTAATTCGTGCTGAACTTTAATTTCAATACTAAAATGAGGTCCCACCAGGACCTCAGAAACGGTGATGATAATGGAAAGTCTCTGTAAAGATACCAATGTTAAACAGCCCTACTCAGTGATATATGGAAAGATACCAAGTTAAACAGCCCTACTGAATGATATATGGAAAAATACCAATGTTAAATAGCCCTACTCGATGATATATGGAAATATATCGACGTTAAACAGCCTTATTCGATGAGATATGGAAAGATACCGACGTTAAACAGCCTTATTCGATGAGATATGGAAAAATACCGACGTTAAACAGCCCTACCCGTTGATATATGGAAAATGATAGAAGTTAAACAGCCCTACTCAGTGATATATGGAAAGATATTGACGTTAAACAGCTCTGCTCGATGATATATGAAAACACATTGAAGTTCAACAGCCCTACTCGATGATATATGGAAAAGTATTGAAGTAAAACAGCCCTGCTCGATGATATATGGAAAGATATCGACATTAAACACCTCTGCTCTACGATATTATTATCACAGGAAAACGCGTCTTCTGACAGAAGTAGCTTAAAAGACGACAGGGCCGACTTCATTGCGCCGGGGTTTTATCCCATATGGCTGAGTCTCTTTCCGCAGCGCGAAAAGTGCAGCACAAAGCACCAACTCCGTAGCTCCAGCGACGACCCGCAGGAGCCTCCGAAAAAATGCACCCGTGAACCGAGGGACGTGGCCCGGATTCGAACCAACAACCTTCGGAGCCCGAGTCAGACGGCTTGACCACTTCGCCACGGAGGATCCTGGGAATAACATGCAGACCAAATTCCACGTGATATGCGATTTGCGAAAATTTCTTCCCAAAAACGCAGTGATGCTCTGGCTATGTGTGCAGTTGCATTATCTTGCTGGAACCACGCTTCTTCAATTTTACGATCATTCAGCTGTTCTAACAAAGGTGCCAGAATGTCGGTACGGTACCGATAGGCATTTATAGTGTTGTTGAAGCCTTTACTTCGCAAAACATTTTCTGGTACCTATTTTAGGCTGGATCAATCTGGCAATTCAGTTACGAGACTATTAACTGAATCAGTGCCAAATGTGATTCCCGATTAGACAGAAGGACTATATACTAGTGATTTATTTCGTGGTATCTTCAGCAATTTCAATGCTCATTTAAGAGGAATTACATAATAATACTTGTTCATTAGATTGTGCACCGTGCTTGGTCCAATTCTACTGTTTGTTTTGGCACTGAATAAGTTAACATTTCGCTTACCGCGTCAATTTGTTTTGCAATGCAAACTGTCCTAAGTCATAAACTCCGAGTAAAGCCATGCTAGTATTAGTAAAGAATGACAGCAGTTTTCAAGTTGAAACAATCTACAGCTCAACTGATAAGTTAGAGTTGATGCTGATTTTAAACTCAGACTTTGACCCAAAAAACGACTATATAATTAGTTGAGATCTTGGTGTTTTCTATCTCGTGGTGAAGATTAAATTCTGGTGTCTGCAATCCATAATAATGAACTTCATTCTAGTGATAGGTAAGTGTGTTTGTTCTTTCATTTGTTCTAATTATAGGTGAGTGTTCGATTTATTGCCTGGCATATTTCGCTGCATCTCGTCAGGTACATACTGCAGAAATCACACAATATAAAGTAAAATAACTAGATAAATCATTCAAGCTGGTATATACACCATTCTTTCCTACATTCATTCATACATTCTTTCTTACATTCTTTCATGCATTCTTTCATACATTCTTTCATATATTTCTTTTATATATTGGGGGGGGGGGGGAGAATCAGAGCACCTATGGACTTGTCCGGAGTGCAAGGATGATATAATAACAGATTCATTCATTCATTCATTCATTCATTCATTCATTCATTCATTCATTCATTCATTCATTCATTCATTCATTCATTCATTCATTCATTCATTCATTCATTCGGTAGCATGTCCTTGCAGAACCCAGCTCCCATAACAACCTTCCGGAAAACCTCTCGAGCATAAGCAAGATGTCCCGCGTCCGATACACCCATCTGGAGATCATCCGCCACATCCTGCACTCATCTTCTCTTTGGCCTTCCTTTTTCTCTCTTCCCTGGCATTTACCCCTCCATTATTGTTCTCTCCAAACTTTAGTGATGTTTGAAGTGACCAAAATATTTCAATTTTCTTTGTTTTGTCATCTTTAATAGCCAACCTTCTTCAATATTCAGCTCTTGAAGTATGGGTGTATTTGTTCTTTTCTTTACCCAAAATATTCTTACAACTCGTCTATAGCATTTATATTTAAAGATATTTATGCGCTGTTCAGCTTGTTTAGTAAGTGTCCAGGTCTCGCAGGTGTATGTTGCAATTGGAAAGATGCATGCTTCTAAAAATCTAATTTTTGTAGTTCTATCTGTCCCACTCCATAATTTATTCAATTGTTTTAGTCTTTGAAGAGCAATTGATAATCGTCGTTTAATTTCTTTAATTGTGTCACCATTGTTGGTAATCAATGACCCAAGATATTCACAATTTTCCGCCACCTCCAATTTTTCCTTCATCTCATCTCATCTCTCATCATGTTCCTCTTGTACCTTGCGGTGTCGAGGTGAAGTATAAACTTCGTGAGAGTGCCCGGTTATGGGCTTCGTGTATCGACATTCCCATGGATTCTGTTATTCCCTCCGTCCAACGTTTACGTGGTCGGCCTCTTCCTCTGTTTCTATCTGGTCTGTACATCATTGCTTGTTGTGGCATGCTGTTGACTGGTAGCCTACTTGCATGGCCAAACCATTTGACTTGCTGCTTTCTAATAAAATCTAGAGCAGCTTTAACCCCCACTTTAGTCCTGATTTCTTCATGTCTGATCTTATCTCTTCTTGATACGTTGAGTATTCTTCTCAGGAACCTCATTTCTGTTGTTGTGATTTTTCTTTTCTCTTTTTCTGTCATTGTCCAGGTTTGGCATTGGTAGCACAGAGTTGGTAGGAAGATTGTGTTGTAAAGTGCTTTCTTAGTAGTTAGTGATACATGTTTGTTCTTTAGTATTTGTGCCATTTGTCCAATGAGTTGATTTGCCTTATTGCACCTATTTTCGATCTCGTCTTCTGATCTGCCATTTGATGATATTATACTTCCTAGGTACTTGAAGCTCTTTACTTGTTTCAAGGGATGTTCGTTTAGGTGAATTGTTGCTGTTTGTTCTTCTTTAGTTATAGTCATTACCTCTGTTTTGCTTGTGCTAATTTTCATGTTATGTTCCCTACACATTTCGTTTAGACTATTCATGTGGTCTTGTAATTCAGCTTCTGATTTTGCTATTAGTGCTTGGTCGTCCGCAAACAGGAGTTCTCTAATGGTTAGATTTGCAGATGGTTCTTCTTCTGTGTTCTCGTCATGCGGTATTCTTGCTGTCTCTGCTTGGCTGGTTTCTTTACATATGTTGTCTATATATGTTATGAACAAGAGAGGGGACAGGACACAACCTTGTCGTACTCCAGATCTTATGGTGAAGGGTTCTGAGTGTCCTCCAGTTGCTCTCACTATGCATTCACTGTTGTTGTATAAACTTCTACATAGGTTTGTTAGATGTGTACTCACTCCATATTGTTTTAGGATTTCCCACAGCTTGTTTCTATCTACCCTATCAAATGCCTTTTCTTGGTCGACAAAGGCTAAGTAGAGTGTTTCATTGAATTCGATTGATTTTTCTATAAGTTGTCTAAGAGCAAAAATGGCGTCTGTGCATCCTTTGGTTTTCCTAAATCCAAGCTGCGTTTCGCTTAGCTGGGGTTCTAAAGAAGTTCGTAATCTTTTTTCAAGAATTTTGCAAAATATTTTCCCAGTATGACTCAACAGTGAAATGCCTCTGTATTGTGTGCAATCTCTTTTGCTGCCATTGTTTTTCCAAATTGGGATAATTATGGCGTTTCCCCAGTCTTGTGGTGTCTGTTGTTCTACCCAAACATGGTTGAATAGTCTATGTAGCTATACTTCTTAGTTTTTCTACGAGCAGTATTCTACGAGCAATTTTTCCATCATTAACATATATTTCGTTCTCCATAGTAGTTTTATCTGTATGCTTTATCTTAGTTTTTGCCATGTTAAAATATAAGTTGTGATTTTCACTATTCAATTGTGTTGAGGCTATTAGGTTTTCTATACCATTCTGTGCTGTGGATAATATAAAATGACACAAAGTAGTGCAGCTTCACATAACAGAATTACGACACATCCAGGACGTTGCGGCGACTAGCCTTCATCAGCAAACAAATACACACACAAAACACAACACATAGCCACGGAGAAGACGCTCCGGTAACTACATTGAGACGTGATGACGGGATGAGAAGAACAAAAAGATGAAAAAATGAAAGCAATGAAGAGAAAATAAAAATTCCAAAAAAAATGTTCCTACTTACCAGGGAATCCGAACGTGTATCACTAAGAATGTCACCCTTATCGCTTTATATACAACGCCGAGGGAGAGGAGTGATGTATGCGTGGTGGGTATAACGTCCCAGTGAGCATCCCAGGTACATGAGTGAAAGTGGTACATGAACAGAAAAGGCGGGGGGGGGGGGGGTCCTCTCAGCTTTGAAATTCTTCCTTTCAGCTATGTGTTGTGGATAACAATACTGTACCATATTGCATATTGAATCTCTGGTATGTCATGACCACCGATATTTAGGGCATCATATAGCTCCCTGTTTATATCATCTCTTACATTTCTAATTATATTTTCAGCGTACAGGTTAAATAAATAGGGGGACAGTGCACATCCCTGACGGACTCCATACTTGATGTGAAACCAATCTGATGTATCGCCATCTATACTAACCGCTGATTGTTGGCCTAGATAGAGCATTTTTATGAGTTGCATTACATGTGGTGGGAATCCCATATTCCTCATGATTTCCCAAAGTTTCTGTTGTTGTACACAGTCAAATGCCTTTGAATAATCCACAAAACATGAGAATATATAAGTTTACATTAAATTCTCTACACTTCTCTATTATTAAACGCATGTTGAAAATGTGATCTCTTGTTCCTCTTCCTTGTCTAAATCCAGCTTGAACCACGTTAATTTCTTCTTCCATTTTCTTACGAAGTCTTCTCATGATGATTTTTAGTAGAATTTTACTTGCATGACTGATCAAGGCAACAGTTCTATAGTTGGTTCATAATTTCAGGTTGCACTTTTTTGGTATTGGAATGAAGATAGTTCTCTTCCAATCTTTTTGGCCTTATACCATATTTCCATATCTTTTTACATCATGCGCGATAGATGTGTATGCTTGCTTGTCCTCCCGCTTTAATTAGTTCAGCTGGTATCTCAATACATCTAGGTGATTTACCATTCTTCATGTTCTTTATTGCCCATGCAATGTCATCTAAAGAGGGTTCAGGTTCTGTCTCTGCTGTCTTTGGCTCATGTATCTCATTCAAATCCTCACTGTCACTCATATCATACATTCCACTGCAGTACTCCTGCCATCTTTCTAGAATGTGTCTAGATTATGTTAAGGTATTTCCCATCTTGTCACAAATAATATTCAATTGAGGTTGAATATTTCTTGTCAATAATTTCATTTCCTTGAACATTTCGCAATCCCTTCCAGTCTTATGATATTGCTCTATTCTGGCACCGCAATCTTGTATATATTGATTTTTGTCCTTTCTTGTGTTCTTGTGTATTTCTCGAGTTAAAGATTTATACTTCATCCTGCTGTTATCCGATTCACCTTCTTTCTGTTTCAGTCCCCTTTCGTTGTCCCCTTCATCTAAAGAGGGTTCAGGTTCTGTCTCTGCTGTCTTTGGCTCATGTATCTCATTCAAATCCTCACTGTCACTCATATCATACATTCCACTGCAGTACTCCTGCCATCTTTCTAGAATGTGTCTAGATTATGTTAAGGTATTTCCCATCTTGTCACAAATAATATTCAATTGAGGTTGAATATTTCTTGTCAATAACTTCATTTCCTTGAACATTTCGCAATCCCTTCCAGTCTTATGATATTGCTCTATTCTGGCACCGCAATCTTGTATATATTGATTTTTGTCCTTTCTTGTGTTCTTGTGTATTTCTCGAGTTAAAGATTTATACTTCATCCTGCTGTTATCCGATTCACCTTCTTTCTGTTTCAGTCCCCTTCGTTGTTTTATTAATTTTAACGTGTCTGATGTAATCCATGGCTTATGTTGCTTTTTCTTGGTCGGAATTAAATCTTTGGCTGCAGTTATCAAGATATCTCTAGCTTGTACTGCCAGTTGATCAGGTGTCATTTCTTCTTGTACGGACATCAAGACCCCAAAACGATTCCTCACTTCTATGTTGTATGCATCTGGTATTTTTGTGAGATCAAAACGAAGTGGCCTTGGTCCTCGGGTAAGCTTTTTGAATTTTAATTTCAGATCTGTTTCTAATAACTAATGATCTGTATCACAGTCTGCACTTCGTAGGGTTTTTGCAGATGTTATGCTTGATCTCCATCTTCTTTGTATTAAAATATAATCTATCGGATGTTTGGTAATACTGTCCGCGGACTTCCATGTGAAGAGTCTTCTTGGGTGTCGTTTAAAAAGCGTGTTGGTTATCGTTAACTCATTTTCTGTGCAAAATTCAATTAATTTGTCACCTGCATCATTTCTATTTCCCAATCCAAAGTTTCCTAAAACGTGTCTCTCATGTTCAGCTCCTTGAATACCAGTTTTTGCATTTTTTTTTAACGTGTCTTGCAGTGTGTTGTAAAAATCTTCAGTTTCGTCCTCCTCTGCTGTTGACGTAGGTGCATATATCTGTATGAGAGTTGTGTTTTTTAAGACGGCCTTTAAGTCTGATAGTGAGGATTCTATCACTAACTGGGTTATATCGCATTAAAGCTTTTGCAATTGTTTTATCTAAACAAAATGCCACTCCGCTCTGGCCTCTGATGTCTCTACCAGAATATATGAAAAACTTATATTTTCAGTTGTAAAATGTCCCTTGCCTCTCCAGCTATGTTCACTAATTCTTAAAATTTGAATAATTAACCTCTAAATCTCACCACATACTACTTAAAGCTTTCCCTCATACAGACTTCTCACATTCCACGTTCCTATTCTCACTCTATTTCTTGGTCTGATACAGGGGATTTCCTTGGTAACACAGTTGGGATTAACTCCGTCATCACGATTACTAGTACTAGTAACAGATAACAGAGAATATGTACATCACGTTGACAGTGGTAAACACGCTATTGTACCCTTCTTGTTGTAGTAGATAGTAGTGCTGGACTGAATTTTGCGTGTGGGTTAGCTTTCCCTACTAACAGTGTCCCTAGTCATCAGGCGAACCCACTCCGACTTCAGAGGTACTTGTAATCAACGTCCCCAAGTCAAGGACGACAGGTCCACATTTTAGTCCAGCTTTCCGGTGGAGGGGTTGCACCGCTTACCTCGGCATCAACACACCGGATGTTTTAGAACGTGCGTTCTTATCATTTCGGTCATGCGGACCTGCACTTTGCTGGGTGTCTACTTGTATGATCTAGGGGAGGAGACTAAGACCCATATGGAGATCACGGTGTTTAATTAAAGTAACCTACCTCTCCCTCCCCAAGCTGGACAACCAAACATATACACTGAATAAATGGTTAAAACATGGAGGATTAAACCCTGGCTGCTTATATCCTGACCACATGCTCTGTGGCCAAGGGATCACTGAAGCAGTTTGTAATCCTGCATATTGCGTTCGAAACACAACTCCGGGCAATTTGGCAGCAGATGGACTAACGTTGGTTTTTATAAAATGGTCGGTCTTTTCAGAAAGCTGTACGTAACCTTGCCAAGAAATCACAAACGTCGCGCAATATCAGTGACGATGTACACGCTATTTCTGTCAAAGTATCATTCATTTTGTCCACATACCGTGATATATCACTCTGCAGTATGCACTCGTCGAGATGCAGCCAAATATGCCAGGCTGGAAATCGTGCAATATTGTATTCATTGCCTTTGTGTTTAAAATCACAAACATCCACACAATGCTGGGGTTGACTGTGACGTCCGGTAAATGATATGCAGCTAACATGATCTGTGTGTTTAACTAACTTGTTTTGTATGTTTTTAACTAACTTGTTTTGTGTGTATAACTAACTTGTTT
The DNA here is from genome assembly GCA_963921405.1 of Cepaea hortensis. Taxonomy (NCBI): domain Eukaryota; kingdom Metazoa; phylum Mollusca; class Gastropoda; order Stylommatophora; family Helicidae; genus Cepaea; species Cepaea hortensis. Next base: position 336,193,705 of record OY992876.1, read on the forward strand.
TGTGTGTTTTTAGCTAACTTGTTCTGTGTTTTTAACTAACTTGTTCTGTGTTTTTAACTAACTTGTTTTGTGTGTTTAACTAACTTGTTCTGTGTGTTTAACTAACTTGTTTTGTGTTTTTAACTAACTTGTTTTGTGTGTTTAACTAACTTGTTTTGTGTGTATAACTAACTTGTTTTGTGTGTATAACTAACTTGTTCTGTGTTTTTAACTAACTTGTTTTGTGTGTTTAACTAACTTGTTTTGTGTGTTTTTAACTAACTTGTTCTGCGTTTTTAACTAACTTGTTCTGTGTTTTTAACTAACTTGTTTTGTGTGTTTAACTAACTTGTTTTGTGTGTTTTTAACTAACTTGTTCTGCGTTTTTAACTAACTTGTTCTGTGTTTTTAACTAACTTGTTTTGTGTGTTTAACTAACTTGTTTTGTGTGTATGTTATGTAACACGCGAATCCATATGTTTGTGTATTCTCATCTGTCATATTATAAGTTAAATACCATTTGATTTTATCATGTATAATCTAAACTTATGTTCATTACTGTAGTTTGAGTGAGAGAGTGAATGAATGTGAATGAGCGACAGAATGAGTGAGCGTGAGAGTGAATGAGTGAGCGTGAGAGTGAATGAGTGAGCGTGAGAGTGAATGAGTGAGCGTGAGAGTGAATGAGTGAGCGTGAGAGTGAATGAGTGAGCGGGAGAGTGAATGATTGAGCGTGAGAGTGAATGAGTGAGCGGGAGAGTGAATGAGTGAGAGTGAATGAGTGAGCGGGAGAGTGAATGAGTGAGCGTGAGAGTGAATGAGTGAGCGTGAGAGTGAATGAGTGAGCGTGAGAGTGAATGAGTGAGCGTGAGAGTGAATGAGTGAGCGGGAGAGTGAATGAGTGAGCGTGAGAGCGAATGAGTGAGCTGTAGAGTGAATGAGTGATAGTGTCTGTGTGTGGGAGTGAATGAGTGTGAGTGAATGAGTGAGAGTGAATGAGTGAGCGTGAGAGTGAATGAGTGAGCGTGAGAGTGAATGAGTGAGCGGGAGAGTGAATGAGTGAGCGGGAGAGTGAATGAGTGAGCGGAAGAGTGAATGAGTGAGTGGGAGAGTGAATTAGTGAGAGTGAATGAGTGAGCGGGAGAGTGAATGATTGAGCGGGAGAGTGAATGAGTGAGCGTGAGAGTGAATGAGTGAGCGTGAGAGTGAATGAGTGAGCGTGAGAATGATTGAGTGAGCGTGAGAGTGAATGAGTGAGAGTGAATGAGTGAGCGTGAGAGTGAATGAGTGGGCGTGTGAGTAAATGAGTGAGCGTGAGAGTGAATGAGTGAGCGGCAGAGTGAATGAGTGAGCGGGACAGTGAATGAGTGAGCGTGAGAGTGAATGAGTGAGCGTGAGAGTGAATGAGTGAGAGTGAATGAGTGAGCGGGAGAGTGAATGATTGAACGGGAGAGTGAATGAGTGAGCGGAAGAGTGAATGAGTGAGCGGGAGAGTGAATGAGTGAGCGGGAGAGACAGAATGAGTGAGCGTGAGAGTGAATGAGTGAGCGGGAGAGTGAATGAGTGAGCGGGAGAGTGAATGAGTGAGCGGGAGAGTGAATGAGTGAACGGGAGAGTGAATGAGTGAGCGGGAGAGTGAATGAGTGAGAGTGTGTGTGTGTGAGTGAATGAGTGAGAGTGAGAGTGAATGAGAGAGAGAGAGAGAGTGTGTGTGTGTGGTGTGTGTGTGTGTGTGTGTGTGGGACGCGCTGGCATCACTACTTTTACGTCACATACTTTTTATGTACACATTTTTCTCCATGTTTAGCCTTGTTTATGTTTACAACATTCATTTCACAATGTTTATTTTTCTTCCTATGTAAATGTATAATGCTCTTGATGAACGAAAGACGAGTGATTGGAAGGGCCGAATGTAAGACGGGCCTGCGCGCCCAATTTGTGACCCTAATAAAGTTGATTTGATTTATAAAGTTGATTTGAATAACTAACTTGTTTTGTGTGTTTAACTAACTTGGTTTGTGTGTATAACTAACTTGTTTTGTGTGTTTAACTAACTTGGTTTGCGTGTTTAACTAACTTGGTTTGCGTGTTTAACTAACTTGGTTTGCGTGTTTAACTAACTTGTTTTGTGTGTATAACTAACTTGTTTTGTGAGTATAACTAACTTGTTTTGTGTGTTTAACTAACTTGGTTTGCGTGTTTAACTAACTTGTTTTGCGTGTTTAACTAACTTGTTTTGCGTGTTTAACTAACTTGTTTTGCGTGTTTAACTAACTTGTTTTGCGTGTTTAACTAACTTGGTTTGCGTGTTTAATTAACTTGTTTTGTGTGTATAACTAACTTGTTTTGTGTGTATAACTAACTTGTTTTGCGTGTTTAACTAACTTGTTTTGCGTGTTTAACTAACTTGTTTTGTGTGTTTTTAACTAACTTGTTTTGTGTGTATAACTAACTTGTTTTGTGTGTTTAACTAACTTGTTTTGTGGTGTTTAACTAACTAAAATGTCCACAGCCCTTGCTGCCTTTTCCTTGGTCTCTTGCAACCCGGTCCAGCCATGCTCGGATGACATGACCATCATATCCAAGTGTCTCGGCGACAATGGTTTAGACTTGTCTGACTTTGACAAGTACACACAAGCAGCCAGCCTTTAAGCAGAGGTACGTGCATGTGTCTTTGTCCTTGACTTCTATTTCTCTCTTGTCTCCTTCTCCTCCTCCTTTCTCTTCCCCCTCCTCCATGGTTTCCACCTCCTTTTCTTATTCTCTTTCTTTCTGCTCCTCCTTCTTATTTTCTTCCTTCTCCCACACTTCTCTCTTACCCTATCTCTTCCTCCTTCTTATTCTCTTCCTTCTCCCCTCCTCCCTCTTACCCTATCTACGCCTCCTTCTTATTCCCTTCCTTCTACCCCCTCTTTTATCTTACCCTATCTCCTCCTCCTTCTTTTTCACTTTCTTCTCTTCCCCATCTCCCTCTCTCACCACTTCCTCTGTTTCCTCCTCCTTCTATTCTCCTTCTCTTCTTACTATATCTGTTTCTAATAATGCCCCAAGAATATATATAGTCATAATATAGCATTGTCTGTGCCCTTTCCATCTACAAATCCAGATTGTTCATAAGTAATTTCTGGTTGAAACTTGTAGGGGTATCCCCTATCAAAGGAAAAGTAAGATGCCTCCTTCCCTCCGCTAGCCCCCGATACACCCTTGGACAAGGTGGAGTACCCGTTTACACCCCCCTCCCCGATATCAGGATTACGTGAAGCCATGGGTGCAGGTGGTGGATGAAGCTGAAGAGCAACCGACAGATATTTGTAGGTTATGGTATGGAATTTCACAACGGTAGGCAGATTATGTTTTTAGAGGGGGAGGGGGGGGGTTAAGTCAATGGTCACGCTCATAGACCAGTATGGTTGCTGCTAAGAAGGAAAGCAAAAGCAAACTACCTTCTTTACAGATGATAAGAAAACCATCTTGATTTTCTTGGCAATTTTACTATCAGTAGTTTGCCAGTGCGTTTCAGATGTATTGGTGACACCTTTCCTCTGGAGTAAACTAGGCAGACCTAGAGAGGGATCATGTTATAATTCAACCCAGGCTCTGTGCTATAGAGAGGTTTTTATGTTTTTTATTTTGTTTGTTGTTTTTGAAACACAATGTATCACATTATCATATGTCAAGACGGCAAGGTGCCGGTATCCAGTATTTTGCCATTGCTTTCTGAACGAGAAGCCAACAGTAAAGTCACAACGAATATTTAAAACACTAAAGTGTAGATGGAGGTGACAAAATTAAACTGGAAGCACAAATCAACATACAATAATCTTCATTAACTGACGCAATGCATTTTACTTCACAAGGCGGTAAAGGAGACATGTAGCCATTACACTCAATACACCAAGGCTTTCCAGTGTATTTCCAATGAGTTCAACAGATGCTCTATTGGAGGTTAGTATTTGTTGATGATTAGTATTTGTTGCAGTTTAGTATTTGTTGGAGGTAAGTATTTGTTGGAGGTTAGCATTTGTTGGGGATTAGTATTTGTTGAAAGGTTAGTATTTGTTGGAGGTAAATATTTGTTAGAGGTTAATACCTAATAGAGGTTAGTATTTGTTGAAGGTTAGTATTTGTTGAAGGTTAGTATGTGTTGGAGGTTAGTATTTGTTGGGGTTTAGTATTTGTGGAGGTTAGTTTTTGTGTCAATTTATTTAAATCATGGAAAATGTTACATTTTTCAGGAATTATTGTGAGCGAATCCTCGTAAAGACTCAGTTATAAACACTTAAGCGTATTGGTCTATGGTCGTTTGAGCTGTATAGAGTGTTTGCATATCAGAATGAGGTTTGTGTATATGTTTTCTACCCGACCGGGTATCGAAGTACCACCTCCATGGGCTGTGTTACAGAGCTATATTTTCCCTCTCCAATCTATAAACGGGTATGTAAGAGTGGTCATCATCATCATCATTTGCCGTACCGATAAGCGTGGACTGTAAAGTTTCGCCATCTCACATGATCACCAGAGTCGTGGATCCGTTTTGTGTTTTTGTCTCGATTATGCCAAGTGGCCAAGCTGTCCAGATATTTACTTCTCTGCTTTCACCTTGTTCTTTTCCCTCAGTCTTGCCAGTTGTCACAAAGTTCTTCGGTTTATTTCTTCTCATAACGTGTTCAAAAAATCGTGACGTTCTGCGTCTAATGTCTCCAATCAGTTTACGGTTTTCATTTGTTTCTTGTAAGATTTTCTCGTTGGTTTGCCTGTCTGTCCATGGTATTCTTTGCATTTTCTCGAGAAACCACATTGCCATTAGATGTTTTTCAGTTTGTTTGTCTGCTCATTGTCCACGTTTCACATCCACACAGAAGTACAGGTTCTATGTAACACTTCAACGCTCTTTTTCTCGCTGCAATTGTCATGTTTTTATTGATCAGTATGTTTTACATCTTGCGAAAGGCTACCTTTGAAGATTTTAATAGAAACATATCAAGATGTAACCAGATGAGGCTCAAGCACAGTGCACGCAGACTGGAAATAAGACTATTAGAGATAAGATTAGTTTACATTGTCTGAAATGCAGCTTTTGTGTGACTTATTCTGCCCCTGTTCTCTAGCACCAATTTTCAATCAGACATTATGATTGCCCCTAAGTATCTGGCCAGTTCTGTGACGAAGGATTTACTGACACTATTCGTAATCCCGCATACCGCATTCGAAACACAACTGCTGGCGATTTGGCAGTAGATCGCCTTGCTTTGATTGTTTATGAAATGGTATGAATGACGGTCGTTCATAAAGCAATGACAAACTACTGAACGGCAAGAAATCACACACAGCCAAAGATGCTGGGGTTGACTGCGAAGTCCTGTAAAGGATATGCAACTAAGTTTAACCACGCAGACTGCTTTGGATTAGGTCTTGGTTGTGAATGTTTCCTTCACAGGTTTTAGGGATGTCAGTGTCAACAGATCCAAGCAATAAGCAAGCGACAACTCAGGCATTCATCTCATCTTGTTCCTCTCGCACCTTGCGATGTCCAAGTGAAGATTAAACAGCGGGAGCGTTCCCGTTTATAACCTTCATATATCGAACTTGCCATGGGTTCTGTTATCCCCTCTGCACCATCTGTAGTCTCACACGCTCAGTGCCTGACCCATCTGAAGTCATTATCTTCTTTGTCTTTATTACATTCCTGATCTTTTCTCTCAATGCAACCAGCGGCCACTTGCGCCCAAGGATACCTCTTCATAGCAAAAAAACCTGGGCCGGATTGTAAAGACAATGTCTTGCCCATGCAGCAGGAAAGATAACACAAGTACATTTGGAACAACACAAGCCGCAGAAGCTGCATGATTAGAAAAACAATGCTCTAACTGTCCCCGTATCTGAACTTCCATCCTAGACCAGTTCTCAACCAAGGGTTAGGGCCTGATCTGATACAGAGCCATGATATTTAACCTTTAGGAATATTTGTTCATTTGATTGTGACCATATTTCGCCATTTGATTTTGCACCATGTTTCGTCCAAAACCTACTTTCTTTGTTTGGCACTGAATCGGTTACTATTATGGTAAATATATGTATCATTTAGAAACCTAAAACTGTGTTTTCAAAGAGTTAAATTTGCCTATCTTTGATATTGATTTGATATTAGAGTCAACGAGCATGCTATGCAATGATTCCAGCATCAGATTTGACTGTATTGCCCAAGGACAACAACAGAACGCTCAATTGCAATCCTGTATTGACGCGCAATCTGGCAATATAAACCCGCTAACACAGGAACAGATGACATGCCAAAGTTTCAAAGTGGGATCACAGTGCATGGTAGATTTGGTCACAAAATGTGACGCCCATACGGGCAGTGTTGTTGCAGCAATGTCGAAAGTGACCGTTTCCAACTTGTGTGATGGGAGTCTTGTCGGTTAGGATAATATTTTGAAATAACCGCAGGAAATATAAACTTTTACATTTAAAGACAACAATAAAAGTTACAACTCATTAAGGTATCTGGGTTTACTGTGTGATTTTTGTTTGTTTGTTTGGTTTGTTATCCCGCTTTGAACTCACGCGTAGTTCCATACACGTGCTACAACTTCTAGCGCACTGGACTGATGTTTGCTTGTGGATTAACTTTCCCCTATTATCAATGCCCCTCGCCATCAGGCGAAGCTACTCAATCTTCTGAGGTACTTGTAATTTACGTCCCAAAATCAAGGATGAGAAGTCAACATTTTAATTACGAATTCTATCTGTTATCTACTTATGCGTCTATCAATCTATGAATCAGGCGGTTTCTGACTGCATCTATCTATGTTTCGCAAATATATATGTTTCTGTCTGTTTATCTGGGTACCTTTCTATCTATCCGATTGGCTGTCTGTCTGCGTGGCTATCTATCTGAATGGATATGTTGTTGGCACCTTTCCGTCTTGACAGAAGATAGTTTGGTACATTGTGCTTCAAAAAGGCTTAATAACTACAACCCATGGTGTTAGCTAATGTGACTTATAAGGCCAATTCAAGCTGTAATTGTTCGTCCGCAGTGGAGCATGTGAACACATGGTCATTTCCACAATCATGCACCATCTTACGTCTCACACGCTCAGTGTGTGACTTATCTGCAATATTTTTCTCCTTTGTCTTTATTCCATGTCTGATATTTGCCCTCCATGCAACACGTTCAGCGGCGACTTGCTCCCAATGTGCATTATCTATGCCTGTATCAATCATGTCCCGCTTACACACATCTTTATATCGTAATAGAGGCCGACCCTGAGATCTCTTACCCATCTGTAATTCACCAAAAAAGAAGTCCTTTGGTATTCTACCATCATCCATCCTTCTGACATGTCCTATCCATCTAAGTCTACGGAGACTGAGCATGGGATATACCGTCACACATCCTGATCTTTCCAATACTTTAGTATTTGTGATTTTGTCTTGCCACTTAATACCAAGTAATCTTCGCACACACCGCATATGAAAGCTGGTTAAACATTTCTCTTAGTGCGAGTACGTTGCCCAGGCTTCATTGTCATAAAGAAGAGTGCTAAGGACACTGGCTTGATTGACAAGGACTTTTGCTTTGGCAGTAAGCTTCCTGTTCTCCCAGACTCTTTTTCTTAACCTGTTCATTGTTGTTGCTGCCTTACCAATCCTGATGTTTATTTCCTGATCTAGGGATTATTGGCTATTTATCTCGTATCCTAGATATGTAAAATGGTCTACTATCTCCAGTTCGGCGTCGTCTATAAAAATTGATGGTATCCCATGTGCACCTTGTGACATAATCTGTGTCTTCTTTTTGCTAATTGTGAAACCAAATTCAGAACAAGCATTGGAGAATACAGATAGTAGATGTTGTAATTCTTCCTCAGAGTGGCCGTAATTGCAGCATCAACTGAAAAAAGCAACTCTCTGATCAGTACCTTCCTAATTTTTAAATTTTTCCTTCAATCTCTGAGCATTATAAAGGCCGCCATCTGAGCATGAGTGAATGTATATGCCACCATCCTGATCACGAAAGGCACATTTCAGTAGAAGTGAAAAGTATATTCCAAAGAGGGTGGGGGAAAGTATACAACCTTGCTTAACTCCACTATTGATTTCGAACTCCTCAGAAGTTGCACCATCAAACTTGATTATACCCTTCATGCCTATGTGGAACGATTCCACAATGGACAGAAGAGTTGGTGGGCAGCCAATCTTCTTTAGTGCCTTGAACATACCCTCGCGATTGACCAGATCAAATGCCTTTGTGAGGTCGATGAAGGCAATAAACAGTGGTTGATTCTATTCACGGCATTTTTCTTGCATTTGTCGCAATGAGAATATCATATCAATGGTAGACCGGTTCTGTCGGAAGCTACACTGTGATTCGGGGTTGACTTGATCTCCTAGGACTTGAAGTCTGCGCAGAAAAATTCTGGCAAATACTTTTCCAACAATACACAGAAGTGAGATACCCCTATAGTTGTTGCAGTCGCTCCGATCGCCCTTGTTCTTGTACAGTGTTATGATGCTTGAATCTTTGAAATCATGTGGAACTTGTCCTTCTCGCCAGCATAGCTCTATTAGCTGGTGGATCTGTAGAGTGAGTGTGTCTTGCCCACTCTGGATAACCTCTATTGGAATACCATCCTTACCTGGGGCCTTGCCAGATGCAAGTTCATTAATAACACACTTAACGTATGTTATGGTAGGAAGTGTGTCCAGGTGGTCAAGGGTTAGCAGGGCCTCTATGGCGTCGAGAGCATCATCCGCTAGTTTGGTCTCACTTGAGTAAAGCTCTAAATAGTGCTCTATCCATTTATCCATCTGCTGTTTCTTATCAGTGATGATTTCTCCAGTCAAGGTTTTCAATGGTGCACTTCTTTTGATTATTTGACCACAGGCTTTCTTTATCCATTCATAATTTTATCCATTCTTCTAATGTTTCCATTATCACTTGCATTTTGAATGAACTCACATAACTTGATCCAATAGTCATTTGCACACTGCCTGGCAATCTTTTGCACATCCTTCCTAGCTTGCTTCAGCTCACCGAGAGAATTACGCGTTGTTCTTTCCTTGTTTCTTAAGAGAGCTATCTTCTTTTTATCAATCAAGGGCTGCAGTGTCTGGCTGTATGCCGCAAACCAGTCCTGCCTCTTATGATCCACAGTGCCGTAAACTCCCACCGCTGTTTTATAAGGAATTTCCTTAATTTTACCCCACTTTTCACTTGCTGTAAAATTTTCGGTACTTCAATGTTAGACCGATCGATGGATGTTTTTTTAGTTTTGGGCCATTAGGGCCCTCACTGTCGTCGACAGTCATTCCCAGTAGCGAATTCTTCACTGCAAAGCCCACGCCATGTTGCCTTTTTTTCTGCCTGCTCTCTACCCTTCCAAAAAGGTGTAATTGTTTTCCCTGAGTGACCCTTCCTCAGCGAGGAGAGTCTCCTGCAGGCCAGCAATATTAATGTTAAGACGATTGAGTTCAGCATCAATCACAGCCTTTTCTCTCACATCGTCAACATTCGTCAGGTCACTGGAAAATCCTGGACATATGGTTCTTATGTTCCAGGTTGTAAGCCGTAGCTTGAGGTTTCTATCTTTCTTTTCATTAGTACCTGGTGCATTGGTTTAACAGCCTACGATTCAGATTTTGTCCTAGCCCCAAGCACCCATTGAAGCAGGCAGGCTGTGGCGGATCAGCACCATACTGGCCGGGGGTTGCCAAGCTTGAGACGGGCGGTAGCTGATCAGTGACACCTGTAAATGTCTCCCACCGTCAGAGGCAACCCGTGGCGCCTCATGTCTACGCCAAATGACAAGGACTTATAACCCGCAAATGCTACCTTTCGCTTTGATTTCGAGACCGGTTAAGATCAAGGATGGAGTTATACCTCTCCATAGCACAAAGTTTGGGCTAAAATACAGAGACCATGTGTTGCCCATGCAGCATGATCCCTCTCTCGGCCTCTCCAGTTTACTCCAGAGGAAAGATAACAACTATACATCTGGAACAAGACAAGCTACAGAAGCTGCCGGATCTAACTGTCCGCCCGTCGGGGCTTCGATCCTAGACCAGCTGCCAACTAAGCCTTAGGGCCTGTTCTGCCCTGCCATGATATTTTGTCTTTAGGTTTCATTTCCTCGCATCAAGATAAGGCTTGTACCCTCCTAATTGCGCTCTTCCGCTCGAAGCCGTTGGCACAATGTGGGGTGTCGGGTTTGATAAGCGCCACCCAACATTCGGCGCTAACAGAAGCAGGTGGTACCGTCTGCTGTCATTACGAGAGAGAGAGAGAGAGAGAGAGAGAGAGAGAGAGAGAGAGAGAGAGAGAGAGAGAGAAGGTGGGAGAAGGGAGTGAGAGAGAGAGAGAGGAAAGAGGGAGAGAGATGGAGAGAGAGAGAGGGCTTGACCGCGGGGCTTAATGCCTTTGCGCGTAAGCTTCCAGTACGCTGTTGTTGCGGTAACTGTTAATTCGCCATACCGGTCAGTTCGACCCAGGCGTTGATTTATCATTCAGAAAGCAAGGGCAAACTGCTGAACATAAAATTGCCTCGTAAATCACCCTAAGGATTGGGGATTGGTCGCAAAATACTGCCCCCCCCCCTCACACACACACACACACACACACACACACTCACACACAAACGCGCACGCGCACGCACGCACGCACACAAGACGGCAAGGTGCCAGTAGTGTTTTAAAAGAAGGAACTGCGCCCAGTGTTGCGACAAATTCTGTTTCTATGCTTACAATCCATGCCGTGTGGCGTTAGTGATCATGTATGTCCATAACCTTCTGCCTCGTATACTGACAATAATTTCTGATACCGATGTTCCTTCATATCATGATGCCAAACTATCCAACATTTTCTCTTTTGGTTATGGCGTCCACTCCTCAACTTTCTAGTTATCACGACTTCCTCCAGCTTTCCCCTTCTCATGATACGTATTCTTCTGATGCGAGTGCTCAGTTTATCTTTGTGAATTAATTTTTTTCAAGTTATCTACAAAATACATTTACGTAGCTTCCACATAATTCCTCATTTGCCTACTTAATGTCCACAATTCGCTTCCGTGCATCATGATTGGCTCGATATTGCTTTAACGATCTCTTTTGCCAACTTCGATTGTCAGAGATATATTGCAACGAATATTCCCTCAGGACGGACTGCCGAAAACTTCGCACAAAGCTTGAACTCCGTAGCTCCAGCGACGACCCCGGGGATGCTCGAAGAAATTAGCACTAGTGAACCGAATCACAGAGTTCAGAGCCGAACCCACAACCTTCGGAGCGGGAGATAGGCGATTTAACCACTTCGCCACAGAGAGCCCGGAGACAAATGAAATGTATGGGCATAGGATTATTAATCTGAGCCAGGCGATGGACCCTAATCTAACTTCTCTCCTGAGGTTGAACGGGATAGGGAAAGTGGTAAAGTGGGAAAAAAAAGATTGTGGGGGAGGGTAGGGGAATCATGATCGCCTATGTCTGCTTCAGACCTTACACTTAAAGAAACAGCCGAGGTTATTTCTTGGAGCGCTCGCTGGCTTTGAACTCAAGCGTAGTTCATACACGCAACTTCTAGTAGCACTGGACTGATTTATGCATGCGGATTAGCTTTCCCTATTACCAGTGTCCCTCGTCATCAGGCGAACCCACTCCGACTTCAGAGGTACTTGTAATTTACATCCCCAAGTCAAAGAGGAGAAGTCAACATTTTAGTCCAACTGGCCTGTGTGTGGGTTGAACCCCTACCTCATCATCAGCACACTGGATGTTTAAGAACGAACGCTCTTGTCCACTCGGCCATGCTGACCTTCGAAAGACGAAGGTGAAGGACATTGTATGCCTGTAAATCTAGGTCAATAGTCATACAAGCTGGCAAGGAACTGATTACATCAGAAATGTGCTTTCCGAGGAAAAGCTCATAGTTTAAGCAACTGACTGATATAAATATGGGGTGTTACATCGAGAAGCAATAAACAAGATAACCACCGAAACATACTTAGATGCAAATCTGTAGACTTCTAATGAAGAAGGACAACGTTTCAAACTTATTGGCATCTCGCCACATAGAATAGAAAATGGTGACACAACGAGAAGGATGGGGTGGCAAATTAGCATCACAGGATAAAGAACACGGATCCGATGGAAACTGATGACCATGTGAGATGGCGAATCAAGCTCGCCCACGCCTACCGGAAGTGCACAAGATGATGATTATGATATTTGTATGTTTGATGTTAAGAGGAATATGGCTTTTTAGTTTTAAAACATGTATTATTAATTCTGTTTATAGATTGAATGTTTCCGAGGCGGAGAAGTTATGGACGCGGTTCGTAATCCTGCACACCGAGTTCGAAACATAGCTGCGGGAAATTTGGCAGCAGGCCGCCTTGCGTTGTTTTTTCTTCGAAATGGTATGGGTGACGGCCCCTCAGAAAGCAGTGGTAAACTACTGAATGTAAACTTGCCAAGAGATCACAGTCAGCCGAAAAATGCTGGGGCTGACAGCGAAGTCCTGTAGAGGATATACAACTCACTTTAATATAGATTCCAACGATACGGAATACAGAATATATATATATATATATATATATATATATATATATATATATATATATATATATATATATATATATATATATATATATATATATATATATATATATGTTGGATAAGAAGTCGTAGACCACCATAATGAAGTGAGGAAAGTTAGTTGGTGAGTTGGTGAGGTAGCTATCTCTCTAGAATACATTAAAACCCCTATGCCATGAACAGTGGAAAAAAAAGGAGGAGGGGGGGGGGGGGTGGAGCGAACCTAACAACACCTGGTCAATCATATGCGCGAACCAGACCAGACATGAATACAACAAAGATGGAATCCACACTCAGCCAGAAACGCCTTGAACTCAGGAAGTGAAAATCGCAGCTCTAATTTTCACAAGTAGAAAGGAAAAACATCATAAGGGCCCCAATGATAACTAACTGAGATATCGACAAACTGGAAAAGCAAGAAGAAACAGACACAAAGGAAACCCCTCCTGCCAAACCCCCAGCTGACGTTACAGGAATAAACCCTTCTGCATCGAAAAATCAGTTACATCTGACACTGAGGGGAAAAGAAACTAAACCCTTACCATGAACCACCACGATTATAATCGAGACTGATAAACTTCGTTGACCGAGGTGGAAAGTTTTATTGTTTATTCTCTACATATCGAATCGGAACAGCTGAACGTATCCTGACAACCTTTATCTACATATAGAATCGGATAGGAACAGCTGAACGTGGCCTGACAACCCTTATCTACATACAGAATCGAATCGGAACAGTTGAACGTAGCCTGACAACCCTTATCTACATATAGAATCGGATAGGAACAGCTGAACGTGGCCTGACAACCTTTATCTACATATAGAATCGGATAGGAACAGCTGAACGTAGCCTGACAAACTTTTTCTACATAATGGAACTGAATGGAATATGACATGGCCATCGGAGGGTAAGAGGCGCCACACATAACCTCTCCATCATGCTGCCCTGTATAGACTAAGGCTAGTGGGGGAAACTATAATCAAAGCGGAGGGATGCAAGTTGAAACCACCACTATATTTATCACTAGATAATCATGCTACAAAAGACGTTTGATCACGTTAAAAACGTTGAACGGAATGAAGTCAACACACGAATCGACACATACTGCTGGAGATTACATGATGAAGAGAAGCACGATGACCCGGTGATAAGGAACTTGACACTTTATGATACTCAATCGGGGTCTCGCCTTCAGCATTGAGGAATTCTTTATAGGACATTACGTTTCTTTAACCGAACTTCTTTGGGGGCCATGTTTAAACCGTTACCGCTGCGCAAATTGTGATTGAAACAGGTTGGTAGTGATACACATGCAGAAGAGTGTTTGGGCAATCCCGCTAAATTAATACATTGCACGCCGATAAAGTATTTACATAGAGGCTGCAGCCAGAGACCGAAATTAGTGGCGTGCATCATTACACAAGGATGGAGTCACGTGTGAGGCAACCAGGCCTGCAAGATCTGTGAAGAAAAGGCAGGGAAAAAAATTGTCAAAGAACATTTAGAGCCAAAATAAGCCTTATCAGCCATCTTAGAACAACAACAGATAGATAAAAAAAAAATAGGAGGCATTATATATATGTTTGTAGGAAGAAAATGTTCCTTTCACTCTTCTTGAGACCATTTTATACCATTGGACACACGGAGTTAGACCCATAATTTTATAGAACAATCGCCACTCGGTGGGCCCTAGGGCCTCACCCTGGGGCCTCAAACTAAATTTCCAAGACCTTACCCGGAACCCCCTTTAGGCTGGATTCACCTGGAAACCCAGGACAGTTCTACCAATTCGAGTACGCTACGATTTATGACATTCATGAGAAGATTACTTAATGCATGGGGTGTATTTTTGATAACTGTGCAGTGTTTGAAAATATTGCCGGTCCAAGTTTTGTATTAACCCTCTGTAAAGTTCTTGTAACATAATAGGTAAATAAAAAACTTGGACAGGTAATATTTTCAAACACTGCAGTCTTTAAAAATACACCCTGCATCAAGAAGAGGCCGGTCTCCCTGGCCTAAGAATTAAAGTTTTTCTCCGTTATCCCGTATATTCTCGTGAGTAACGTAACCTGCGCGAGAATCGGTATCGGTTCTCGCCGCGTTGGTAACTTAGGGGTATGTGAGCCGGTCGCTCAGAAAGCAATGGCAAACTACTGAGCGTAATCTTGCCAAGAAATCAACAATCAGCTGAAAGATGCTGATGTTGACAGTGATGTCCTGTAAAGGATATGCGAAAAAAAAATCAAGAAGAGAGTAAACCAGAAATGATGATATCATGAATAAAGTGGGGGTATAGCAGCGTCAGATTTCATTAGGAAACAGGAAGTCAAATGGTTCGGCCATATAACTAGGCTACCAACTAACAGTATACCATTACAAACAATGATGTGCAGACCAAAATAGAACCAGAAGAAGAGACGGAATATGTAAACGAAGGACAGAGGGAATTGGGAATCTCGATAAATGAAGCCCACAAACGGACACTCTCCCGCTGTTTATGCTTCACTCCGATACCGCAAGGTACAATATAAACAAGATGTGATGATGATTGATAATGATGATGATGATGATGATGATGATGATGATATATATATACACATTAGGAATGTAGAAGTAAACACGGGCTAGTTTTATCATCAGGTTGTGGACGTGAACAAGCAAGTCGTATGACCTTGAAGATCTTCGAAGTGTTTACTTGTTTTCTTTCTAGAGGTCAAGGTCGTGCACTTTCAGGGACTATCGGTTACGCTGAAGGTCACTTAATGTTGCACAGACAAGGGAACAGTTGCACAGACAGAAAATAGACATGCTGACAGAAAGACTGATAGACAAGCAGAGTGACTGACCGACGGACAAGGAAACTAATAGGCAGCCAGTCAAACATGCAGAGAGATAAGCAGAATGTACGACATACAGATGGACAAGCAGGCAGTAGGTCACACAAAAAGACAAGCCGACAGTAGGACACAAGAGGACAAGCAGACAATGAGACATAAAGAATAAAAAAAAACAGACAGTAGGACGTACAGAGGGACACCCCGACAGTCCGACATACAGAAGAACAAACAAACAGTAGGGCATACACAAGGCAGTAGAACATACAGAAAGCCAAGCAGACAATCGGTGGAACTAACTAACTAACTACAAGCAGACAGACATAGAATCAGGCAAACAGACAGACAGATAGACAGAACGTACTATAGACAATCAATTATATGTTATCAATTATATACATTCACATTAATATATATTATAGATATTTCTCTCTCTCTCTCTCTCTCTCTCTCTCTCTCTCTCTCTCTCTCTCTCTCTCTCTCTCTATATATATATATATATATATATATATATATATATATATATATATATATATATATATATATATATATATATATATATGCGGTTACATTCTCGAAACGCCTGCCTTGCGTTAGGATGAGAATGAGGATGATCTATCGACTAATTACCTAACACACACACAAACACACACACACACACACACACACACACACACATACATACACATACACATACACACACACACACATATATATATATGTGTGTGTATGTGTGTGTGTGTGTGTGTACAATATTTATATAGAGTATATTCATTCATTGGAACCTTGCCGTTTTGACAGACGATCGTTTGTTACATTGTGCCATCAAAAAGGCATAATAACTACAACCCATGGCAGTAGCAAATGTGACTGATCAGACCAATTCACGCTGTAGATGTTTGTCGGTATGTGAACACATCGTCATTTTCGCCATCACGCACCATCTTAGTCTCACGCGTTCAGTGTGACCTATCTGCAATCCTGTTCTCCGTTGTCTTTATTCCATTTCTGAAATTTGCCCTCCGTGCAACACGTTCGACGGTGATTTGCGCCCAATGTGCATTATCAATGCCTGTATCAATCATGTCCCGCGTACACTCATCTTTGCTTCGTAGTAGAGGCTGACCCTGAGATCTCCTACCCATCTGTAATTCACCAAAGAAGATGTCCTTTGGTATTCTACCATCATCCATCCTCCTAATGTGTCCTATCCATCTAAGTCTACTAAGGTTGAACCGCGACACAACCTGATCTTTCCAATACTTCAGTATTTGTGGTTTTGTCTTGCCACTAATTACCAAGTACTCTTCGCAGACAACGCATATGAAAGCTGTTTAAATGTTTCTCTTGGTATGAGCAAGTTGACCAGGCTACATTGCCATAAAGAAGAGTACTAAGGACACAGACTTGATAGACACGGATATAGAGCATATAGAGTATTTATATAATGTATATAGAGTATCTATATAGAGTATTTATATTACTATACATTACTGTACACACTCACATGGAAAAAAAAATAAGACGATCAGGCAGACAGGGAGAACTCCATAGACCAGTGGTTCTCAACCTTTTTTGGCCCATTCCCCCCTTCACCATATTTTCAGAACGCCATTCCCCCCTTCCTATCAAAAATTTGGCCCGTTCCCCCCTTCACCGTATTTTCAGAACGTCATCCCCCCCCCCCTTTCATATTTCCTATCTAAAAATCCCCTCACCCCTACACAGTATACGTAAAAGCATATACTAAAACAAGTCTAGACATCCACATAAAACATGATTTGTGGGTCTACTTACTTTATAAAATGAATTTTAGAAGGACGAGACATACATAACTATAAAGTATGAAGGGAAAAACTATGTCAAGTAATCGGTTCTTGTATTAACACGATCTTGAAATGGTCTTCATCCCCCCCCCCCCCCCCTGGAAACCATGAAATTCCCCCCTGGGGGGGGGGGGAATTCCCCACCGGTTGAGAACCACTGCCATAGACTAATAGAACAGCAAATGAAACAGTCCCCATGAGACTCACTGAAGCCGTACACTGATGACAGAAGTCTGACATCCATCCATCCATCATGTGTCATGCTGATAAGCGTGGGTGGTCATGATTCAACATTTCACTCGATCACCAGAGTTATGGATCAGTTCTGTGTTCTTGTCTAAACCATGCTACGTGGCCAAGCCATCCAGGTATTTACTTCTCTGTCTTCCCTTTGTTCTCTTTCCCTAGATCTTGCCAGTTGTTACTGCGTTCTCCAATTTATTTCTGCTTATAATATGCCCAAACAATTTTGACTGTCTACTGTTATATTATAGAATTCAATCATTCCCTGTTCTTCTGTACTAGGCGAAAACCCATTTCAAAAACGGTAACGCGGGACCAGTATGACACATCCAAGAATAGCTTGACAGATCTAATTATAGCAAGTCTGGTCATAATAAACAGTGGACACAAGCGACCGATTTAGTAAGGTGTAAAAGTAGACATGTCGTCACTAGGCAACCAGTTTTTATTTAATTAAGCACACTACCTAAACCAACTTGGGATTGGACGACCTTAGAGTGACACGGCTTAAGTTAAGGTTGAAGTGAAATCTCAAAGAGAACATGTTATTGCTGGGAAACATAGCAAAATTGAAATGTTGACACACGCCGATCACGAAAAGAAGAAATACTATTGGCGTGTAGCGAAGTGGTTGTGATGACGTGACAATTGTTGGTGACGTAGTCAGTGCAGACCAGCCTAACAAAAAGTGAGGGAACTGTTTGAAACCTCAACATTTTGAACCAATACTGGGAGAGACAAAACAGACTTTCGTCTGTTCTTTTCGTTATTCCGTCAATCCCAATACGTAGATTCTTCTTTTACCTACCCTACGCTCTCTTGGATTTCAAGGTAAGTGTATCACTTTAAACACTTTTATAATACTGAAAATAGGAAAAAAGGTGTCGTGTAATATTGTAAAATTTCTTCTTCTTCTTCAGCATTCCGAGACATTGACGTTCTTTGATGCAGATACAAACCGTCTGCATTCGTCTCTCTGGTTGACCTTCTCTTGCCAGTCGCTGATTCCAAGTGCTTGTAGGTCTGTATGTATATTATCTCTCCACCGTTTTCTTGGTCTACCTCGGGGTCTACGGTAATTTATGTCCTGAGTGTAAGCGAGTTTTGTTTCCCTATAATCTTCCATTCTTTCTATATGCCCCAGCCATTGCAGTCTATTAACCTTCATAATACCAGTGATTAGCGAGGACTTAAACAGATCATAAATGTCTTTGTTGCTTGTTCTTTTCCACTCTCCACTTTGTGTATCCCTAATGGGCTCAAAGATGCGTCTTAAGACTTTGTTCTCAAAGGTTTATAACAAGGCTTCGTCTTCTTTAGTTGTACTCCAGGTTCAGAGCCTTACAGCACAACTGGTCTGATCAGTGTTTTGTATATTGTGATATTGGTGTTACGAGATAGCGCATTTGATTTTTAGCAGTTGGTGTAGTGCATAGTATATCTTATTTCCAGAGTTGATTCTAGCTTGTATTTCTTCCCTTATTATGTTGGAGCAGTTTAAGATTGTACCCAGGTATTTGTATGTTTCCGTTCTTTTAATGGTCATATTATCTATTTGTATGTGGCCAGAGTTTTTAGCTGTTCCTTCTCTTGAAATTACCATATATTCTGTCTTATCTTGGTTGATAATCAGCCCCATTTGTTGAGCTTTTTCCTTTAAGTGAGTCAATATTTCTGATGTCTTTTATTCATTTTCCCCTATAATATCTATATCATCTGCATAACCAAGCAGTCTGGATGTTCCTCCAATAGCACATTCCTCCTTTACCGTCCTTACAACTTTCTCTAGAGCCAGATTGAAAAGTAGCGGCGATAGTGCATCATTCTGTTTCATGCCAGATGTTATTTGGAAAGGATCTGATTTCCTGCCTTTATATGCTACTATATTATAAGTATCTTCCATGCATAGTCTGGTCATGTTGATTAACTTCCTTGGTATTCCAAATTCCTGAATAGCATTCCATAGGCTACTCCTATGGACATTATCATAATCCTTTTTTAAATCCACTAAAATGTTATGAAGATCTCTTTTATATTCCCAATTTTTCTCGGCTATTTGTCGTAAGATAAATATTTGATCTATTGTTGATTTGTTTTGTCAGAAACCCGCCTGGTAGTCACCTAATATGTCTTATGAATATGATTTTAATCTATTTAGTAATACCGCGGATAGTATCTTATAGCTTGTGGACAGTAGTGATATTCCTCTATAATTTTCACATTGGAACTCGTCTCCTTTCTTAAAGATAGGTATCAATAAAGACTCTTTCCAGTCATGGCGTAGTTCTTCTGTCCTCCAGATTTTTATTATTAATTCGTTTAGCTTTAGATGTAATGCATGGCCACCTGCCTTTATAAATTCAGCAGCAAGTCCATCAACCCCAGTTGCCTTATTGTTTTTAAGTCGTTTTATTACATATAGGATTTCTTCAAAAACAGGTTCTTCAATTTGCGGTTCACACGTTAGAACCTCTTGCTGTGAGAAAGTGTTACTTGGAGCTTAACAATTTAGTAATTCAACGAAGTATTCTTTCCGTGTGTTACACATTTCCTCATTGGTATTTATCATATTCCCATTTTTGTCTTTAAACCTTATGTGTTGTGTCGGTGCCCTCGTTTAATTGACTTCAATTCTTTAAAACACTTTCTGGTTTCGTTTTTCTGGTGATTGGTTTCCATATCTTTGATTATATTGCTCATATATTCTCACTTCTGCTGCCGAACATTTTTGTAGCCTCTTTACATTCAGTTCTATATTGCTCTTCATTCTGGGTGTTGTTGATGTCATTTAGCCATAACTGTCTGGCATTCTTTTTCCTAATGACTGCTTCTTCACATTTTTGATTGAACCATCTGTTCTTTCTATGCGTGGTTAACACATCGAGACATTCTTCTGCGGTAGATTGAATTGTATTCTTGATGTTCAACCAAGTTTGGTCAACGCTTTCCTCCAACGGGTTTTGAAGAATTTCAAGTTTACATTTTATTTCATCTGCAAATTTCTCTTTGACTGTAGTTTCTTGTAGTTTTTCTCTGTTATATGTTGGTTGTAACCTTTGTAGTTTAGCGTAGAAAGCTCTCTTAAGTTTTATTTTAAATTTTGCCCCAACGAGGAAGTGGTCGCTGTGGCACTCAGCTCCTCTATAGCTT
This sequence comes from Cepaea hortensis, assembly GCA_963921405.1. Taxonomy (NCBI): domain Eukaryota; kingdom Metazoa; phylum Mollusca; class Gastropoda; order Stylommatophora; family Helicidae; genus Cepaea; species Cepaea hortensis. Next base: position 336,214,335 of record OY992876.1, read on the forward strand.
CTAACTTGTAGTATGTTTGATCCATTTTTGTTGTTAATTAAAATGTGATCTATTTGATTATAGATCATCTCTTGTCACATGATTTCCAAGTTTATTTATGTATATCCTTTCTTTGCAGTCTGGTACTGCTGATATGCAGGCCTTTGGCTTCTGCTAGGTTGATGACTCTCCATCCATTATCATTTGAAGTTGTTTGTAGGCTTTCCAGACCGGCACTTTTTTATGTGTTTGCTCTCTACATATTTTTGCATTGAAGTCTCCCAGCACAATCAGGATGTCCTGTTTTTTTTTTTTTTTTCTATGACATCTTCCAGATCACTATAAAAATCTTCTTTAATATAATCTTCTTTCTGTTCAGAAGGTGCATGTACATTAATCATCGTTATATTTTTCCATTTATCTTTTATTCGTAATTTACTAATCCTGTCATTAACAGCTTTAAAATTTAGAACGTTCCCCCATAACTCTTTTTTTTTGATGACACTCTGGCGGCGGCATTATGCACAGTGTATCTGTGCGGACTGTTGTTTGTCGAGACTCCTGTCTTTTCCACTTTTCACCTTGGGCAGTGGGGAGCGTTTTGTGTGATATTCACTGGCTCAGGAACGGAGCATAATGGGGACAACCCGTTGCTGTGAAGTTGGAACTGCGACTAACTAACTAACTAACTAACTAACTAACTAACTAACTAACTAACTAACTCTTTTTTGATGACAAATCATGTTCCTAATTCATGTTTATTTTGGGTGTTTGCACCATCTCTCTCTCTCTCTCTCTCTCTCTCTCTCTCTCTCTCTCTCTCTCTATATATATATATATATATATATATATATATATATATATATATATATATATATATATATATATATATATATATATATATATATATATATATATATATATATATATATATATATATATATCTTCTTATATATAAAAGGTAATCTCCGTCTGTATGTCCTTTATGCGTTCGCGAACGGTCCATTCGATTGAGATGAAATTTTCTACACGTCTTCCTCTCATTCCCGCGCTGCCAACTGTGATATTTTTTAAGTGTAAAATCGGCTGCTTACTTAATATTATTTAATATTTCATTTTTCATTACAATTTCTATATAGCAAGGGGACTTAACTCTAGAAAAGTTATTTCAAGGGGCATAACTTTTAATAACGTTTCTGTATATCTTATAGTCATGTTGTTGCATCGTTTTCAAAGATTTATAAACTCTTTTTCTATAGTTATGTACAGGCATATGAGTTATAATAAATAATGATACAATCTTTAAGGCATTTCCAAAGTTTTCATAAAAATAATGCATAATGCATAACATAGTAACACATCTTTTTATGCTTAAGAAGTTATCTACAGTCATGTAGGTGATTAGAAACAGTTTTCATTAAAAATAATGGATGGTGTGTGGAAGGACATTCTTTTAAGTTACTTTTTTTTGTTGTATGAATTTAATGAGACGCTACCCGCCAGGAGCTGGGCGAAGCCACGCCGGGTCAGATAGATAGACAGACCCATCTTTTCGCTGCAGTTATCTACAGGCATATGCTTTATAATCCTCCTCCTCCTACTCTTCCTCCTCCTACCCTCTTCCTCTTCCTTCCTCTTCCCTCTCCCTCCTCCATCCTCCTCCTCTCTCTTCCTCCTCCTTCCTCCTTCTCCTTCCTCCTCCCTCTTCCTCCTCCTACCTCCTCGCCCTCCTCCTAATCACTCCTCTTCCTTCCTCCTCCCTTCTCCTCCTACTCCCTCCCCCTCATCCCTCCCCCTCATCCTTCTTCCTCCCTCCTCCTCCTCCTCATCCCTCCTCATCCTCTCTCCTCCTCCCTCCTCCCTCCTCCTCCTCCCTCCTCCTCCCTCCACATCCCTCCTCCTCCCTCTTCCTCCTCCTCCCTCCTCCTCTCTCCTCCTCCTCCCTCCTCCTCCTCCATCTCCCTCTCCTCCTCCCTCCTCCTCCTCCCTCCTCCTCCCCTCCTCCTCCTGCGTTCTTCTCCTCCCTCCTCTTCCTTCCTCCTCCTCCTCCCTCCTCCTCCTCCCTCCTCCTTCTCTTACCTCCTCCTCCTCCCTCCTCTCTCCTCCTCCTAATCCCTCCTCCTCCCTCCTATTCCTCCTACTCCTCCTCCTCTTCCCTCCTCCTCCTCTCTCCGCTATCTCTTCCTCCCTTACTCCTCCTCCCTCCTCCACCTCCCTCCTTCACCTCCCTCCTCCTCCTCCCAGCTCCTACTCCTCCCTTTTCTTCTTCTGCTGCTGCATGCTGCCGCCGCTCCATTTACCCAAGTTAATTGTTGGGGAAGATGTAAAGATCTTTCAAGTGCTCTTTCAAATGCTTTTTGTAAGTTGGTCTTCGTTTATCTAAGGTTGTTCTAACTGCAACCAATAAATGATTAGACAGACAGGCAGACAGACAGACAGACAGACAGACAGACAGACAGACAGACAGGGAGGGACAGACAGACAGACAGACAGACAGACAGACAGTCGGGAACGGGAACGGGAGCTTATATGACTACTTATATGAATTGCTTGCTTGCTTGTGTTCGTTGGCTTGAGCTCCAACGCGAAGTCCTGTATGTCGGATGAAGGCATCCTGTTGTCCAACATCAGTGTGATGTCATACAGGACCTGAGTTTTGCGTGAGTATCCGTTGTCCCATGTCTGGCTTATTGGTGTGCAGACTGGTGGTTCCTCGCCGTACAGGCAGACACTCTCCGACTTCGGAATTATATGAATTAAATGAGATGCTCCACACCAGGAGCTGGGCGATGCCGGGCCGGGTCAGACAGACAGACAGACAGACAGACAGATAGTCGGTAACGGGAACGAGAACTTATATGACTACTTATATGAATTTAATGAGATGCTCCCCACCAGTGACTGGGCGAAGCCCGGCCGTGTCAGCTAGTATATATATATATATATATATATATATATATATATATATATATATATATATATATATATATATAAAGACAATGTTTGTCTGTATGTCCTTTATGCGTTCGCGAACGGTCCATCCGATTGAGATGACATTTTCTACAGATGTTCTTCGCATTCCCGTGTAGCCAACTGGCACAGTTTGTTAGTTTACAGTTATTTACGTAATAAAATTTAATGTTTTAATTACATTATAATTAACATATAGCAAGGGGACTTAACTTAAGAAAAGTTATATCAAGGGACATAACTTTTAGAAGCATTGCTATATTATGTGATTTCAATAATTGTTACATTTTTCTCAAAGTTTTTTGAAATGTTTATCTACAGTTATCTACAGGCATATGCGTTATAATATAATGATAAAATCGTTAAGGCATTTTCAAAGTTTTCATAAAAATAATGCATCTATTTTAAATACGTGAAAATTTTCTAACTCATCTTTTTATTTTTCTTCAACAGCACATTAGATGTTTTACTCTTTTTTTTATTTCTTTTCCACTTCAAATTACATGTTTTGTTTCTTCTATGTAATGCAATTTTTTAATTTTTTTTTTTATTTAAAAAAAAAAAACTTTTATTTCATACAAATCAATGTGTATTTACAAGTTGTAGTGTGTGTTTCTTTTGTTTGTGTATATTAATTACAAAGCGTTGCCGTTTGTTAGTTTTAAGTGTGACATTGTGAATAAAACATATACATACATATATACAGTTATGATAATATGACATTTATGGCATAGTGCATGTAGATATACATTCCTTGCATATGCTTCACTTCCACTTACCGCAAGCGGAATGCATGAAACACCTGTCCATCTTTTCCTCTCTCTCTCTCTCTCTCTCTCTCTCTCTCTCTCTCTCTCTCTCTCTCTCTCTCTCTCTCTCACACACACACACACACACACAAACACACACACAATCTCGTGCTTTCTGGAGACCGCAGTACATTAAATGCCCCGTGCTTGGACAATAAACTTTACACTATCATTTCCATTAAAATGTGGCTTCATTGTAATCTCTGGGTCCCTTAGCTACTCAGGCGAAGGTCGTTGGTGTTGTTGCCTGATGACAAATTACAGGGTGACGCTCTAGTCCATGATACCTTTTGTTTGGGGGACAAGAATCAGTGATTTACTACTAGTAATTAGAGTCCATGGCCTGTCCCCAGGGAGATAATTGGTCCAAAGTTGTGATAGTGTCTGGGTTTCATATGCAATGGGAAGGACTTAAAACCTGGCCACTAAAAGCCATCTTAGCTTACTGTGTACTTAAAGGGCTTATTCAATTTGTTTATACATTGTGGTGGATATTTTTTCTTTTGAAACATATCATTATCATATAACATCATTTTAATACTTGAAAAAAGTAATGCAATTGTTTTACAAGACAACATCTGGCGATGTCTTCTGCCAGACCAGTGAACCATCATCTCTACAGAATAGTGTCTGGTTCTGCATCAGCTTTTTGAATTTGGAATGGTTGGGCACAGGATATCTGCCTTGTGTCACTCTGGGCAATGGCTCAGCCAGTGATGACAGCCGGCGTAACAGAACTTTTCCAAGCATCTCAAAAAAGAAACTGGGCAAACGAAGTCTCTCAAATCTATAGCTTGCAGCGGTCGTCGCCTACGTGAGGTCGTTTCTGTCGCTTGACCTTCCACACACTTCCTTGTACTTGTTTGTCTTGTACAGGGTTGCTGCACTTGGTTCATCAGTTGGTGCCATCTTCGCCATCTTTGGCATATGGAAGCTAATCAGCCCACCCCAGAATGCTTAAGCTCACTATAACTGGTAGTTAAAGATTTCAATTTGGTTTGTTCTTGAGGAAAATTTCCCTGTTTGTAATAAATCAGTAGTTTACACTGCAAAAAAAAAAAAAAAAAAAAAAATGCAATTGTTTTTAAACATTCCCATATGTACGGCACGTTACACCCACGGTGGGTATTTATGATGCCCATGTTAAACATTGCCTCAACGAGTCATGTATTATTGATTATGTTTCATGCGTTTTAATGGTTATTGTTCTTTTGTTGTCAAAGAATTGCTTCATAATGGATGTTGAATAAAAGAATGTATGAGATGAAATAGAGAAGAAGGGCAGAATGTAGGACGGGCCTGCGTGCCCAATTCTTAACCCTTTGAAAATAAAGATTTTCGTTCGTAAAAAAAAAATGTAATTTTTTTGTCACAGAAAGTTAGTTGTATATCCTTTGCAGTACTCTGCAGTCAACCCACCGCCCACCATTTATTTTCTGTTCGTGATATCTTGGTAAGTTTACTTTCAGTACTTTCACGTTGCCCTTTTTAGTTATTGGAATGAAGATAGATCTCTTCCAATCATATTTTCTACTATCAATCTAACTATCTATTCTTCTATTCTATCTATATTTTTAACAGGAACGGGAAAGGACCGATCATAGATAGATAGACAGACAGACAGACGGACGGACGGACGGACGGATAGATAGATAGATAGATAGATAGATAGATAGATAGATAGATAGATAGATAGTTAGACAGATAGATAAATAGACAGACAGATAGACAGACAGATAGACAGACAGACAGATAGACAGACAGATAAACAGACAGACAGATAGATAGATAGATAGATAGATAGATAGATAGATAGATAGATAGATAGATAGATAGACAGACATATAGACAGATAGACAGATAGATAGATAGATAGATAGATAGATAGATAGATAGATAGGTAGATAGATAGATAGATAGATAGATAGATAGATAGATAGATAGATAGATAGATAGATAGATAGATAGATAGATAGATAGATAGATAGATAGATAGATAGATAGATAGACTGATTCCCGCCTGGGGCTGGGCGAAGCCGGGCCGTGTCAGCTAGTATATTATAATCATTCCAATTTGCTCTAAAGTACCCTCTCCTGGCCACCTTATTCCTTGAATTGCTGTTGTATCCATTTGATATTCAACCAGCTCCCGGGTTAGTTCTTCGGCCGCTCCTGCTCGATATAGTGTCCGTTCATTCCATGTTTCAAATCTCAAAAGTCCTTAAACGTTCCAAGGTCGTTGTCCAAATAAGTCAGTTCGAATTCGAGGCTTATGTATCTGTTTCGTTACAAAATAGTTTTTACAAAGGTGGAGATATTAACCCCACGCTTCAACCCCCAACCTGGTGGACCAGGGTGTTTCTCGTTGTCTGTTCTCTACCCTTTGACCTGTCCGGCTTGTGAGGCCCTGCTGGTAGCTACGCTACCGCCGGCATAGCTTTCAGTGTCATTGAGAAACTCAAGCTCCCCCACCACGACAAGGTGGAAACACCATCGGTGTCTTAGTGATGTATTGGTGTCACAGTCCTACACCTGTGCCTTTATCTATTCCATATGATTCTAAAGCATTAAACATTTCTGTTGTGATGTTGTCTGAATCGGGGGTCTTGTGAGTATTCATGTGGTAAGAACAATCTGAACATTCATCTTCAAAACTGATGGTGCTTCATTATTATTTCGAATATCATACTGTTCTTCTCTGTTATGATCATAAATGTTGTTCACATAATCCGACCATACGCGTTAAATTTGATCTTTTTCTATTATGATTGTTCCATCTTTTGTTTTAGGCAGCCTGCTGATGTATGTTTTCTTGTTTTAGTAAACTAATAAATTCTCTGTGCATTAGTTTGGTATTTTTACTATTGTGTTATTTTTCATTTTCTATGCATTTTGTTTTCTCAAGCCATGCGTCTTTTGCCTCTTTACATAATGTTCTGAATTTTCTGTGAATTTCTTCATATTTATCAGTATTATTTTTCTGGTGCCTTCTTGTTTCCATTAGATGTAAAATTTCTTCAGTCATCCATTTCTTACGACTAACTTTCTTTAATTGTGGAATAGTTGTTTCTGCAGCCAAACTGAATTCTTCAACACTTCCCATTGATCATCCACATCTTGAAATAGGATATCTAGATCAGACAATAGTTCAGATCTGTTCTTTTTTTTAATGTTGCATATCCCTTACAGGATGTTGCAGTCAACACCAGCATGTTTCAGCTGCTGTTGATGTACTAGGTATGTTTTATGTTCAGTGTCTGTTCTTTACTTCTAGGTTAAAATTGTTTTGTATTTTCTTGTCATTTTTCAATGTACGCAGATCATATTTAGTGTTTCCTGTTGTATACTTGAATTTCTTTAACTTTACCCTTAATGTGTCTGTAATCAATCTGTGATCACTGTAACAGTCAGCATTGGCAATTGCTTTTGTGATTGTTAACACATTTCGAAACCTGCTAATCAGGATATAATCGGTCTGGTTTCTAATTTTGTTGTCAGGGCGCCTCCATATCCATAATCTTCTACGGTGTTGTTTAAACCAGGTGTTTCCTATAATCATTTCCTGCTCTTTATCCCATTCTACAAGTCTGTATCCTCTTTCGCTTCCCTCTCCAAAACCATCATTTCTACTGTGCATCCATCGCCTTGATTTCCTAGATTTACATTGAAGTCACCTATTATGATATTTATTTCTGAATTTTAAAATTTCTTCAAAACAGGCCCTATGCCATTATACAATTCGTCTATACTATCTTCACTGCATTCTCCTGTTGGGGAATATATTTGAGTGACGTTTATGTTAAAAGAACTGCCGATTAATTTTACTAATAGAACCCTGTCTGACGTAGCCCAATATCAGTTAACAGATTGTGATGTTTGCCGATCCAAGATAATTGCTACAACTCTTTGCCGTTATTCTCCTCCAGAAAATTAATCTTACAATCCTTCCCTGTTTTAATTCCTGCCCATTTCCATCTCGTCTTGCACATTCATACTATATTAATCTTCTCTCTTTCCATTTCTTGTTTGATGTTATCAAACATAAAACGTCAAGATTTTTTTACCGCTTTATAAGGAGAAATTAAGATACGTGTTAAGAAAAATGGCGGTCAGCCGGTCGCTGAACCAAATAGGTGCCTTATGCCGTTATGTGTGGGTACTGGTTATCTAGTGATTGCCGCTTCCATCGACGATAAACTGTAGTTCTCGTGACGGACATTTGTGTTGGAATTTTAGCAGCGGGATTATACATAGGATATCTGTGTCGAGACTCCTGTCTGTTCCACTTTTGACGTGGGGCAGTGAGGATCATTTGGTGTGATATTCACTGGCACGGGAACGGAGCATAATGGGTCTACCCTGTGCCGTGAAGTTGCAACCTCGACAAACTGACCAACCAACTAAGGAGACATTAACTTGGCGGAAGCTGGCAAACTTATTTGGGAAAGAGCATAGGATAAGACAGAGAGATAGTACGTACATGGCTTGGCCACCTGGCACAACCAGGGAAAGTTCAGTGACCTGTTAGGAGACTAATGGACTTGTTAGATGACGTACGGTGACCGCATACATGTATAGGCATGGTACGTGATTGACTGTCTGTGTGTGTGTCTGTGTGTGGTGTCTGTGTATGTTTGCGTGTGTATGCCTGTGCAACTGTAAGAGCATACATGTATACATAAATAAATTATAGATCACCCAAAAGGTATTGGGATCAATATCCCACAGGCCGTCCTTATATTCAAGGCATTTTCTGGTACCTATTTTAGCCTGGGTCGCCCTGTCAGCTTGGGTCAATTTTAAAACAGCGCGGACGTGCACACATGTTTGTTTACTTTGCGATGCAAACGTGCCCAAAATATAATTTCCTGGAAAAGTCTTGCTGACAATTCGAAAATTTTAATGGGAAATACTCCGTCTCTGAACTGATAAGATGTTGTTAATATTAATATTTAAAATCAAAGTCTGGCCTTGAATACGACTATATAAACTGAGAAGTGAAGGTTTTCTGTTTAGTGACGAGAATCAAGAAATTCGGTTGTGTACAAATCAAAATCATGAACTACATTCTGGTGATAGGTGAGTTGGTTTGTTCAATCAATTTACGTCTTTTGTTCGGTTCTTGTAGGACATGCTCATGGGTTTTTCAATCCGTCAATGGTATTCTTGGCGTTTTCCTCAGAAACCATATTGCCTCTGCTATTAGATATTTCTCAACGTGTCGGTGTATCGTCTCTCTTTCACACTAAGTTTGACACTAGGTGTAATTTTCTTGACCTCTACAACGTTCTTAGCGCGATGAAAGACAACCCCTGTCCCTTACACTCTCATCCTAAATCTCTAACCACTCCCCAAACCTTCGTTTACACCGTCACATAAATAGATGTATGACTCCACCTCTTTTCGGTCGCTTGCTTTCAACTCTAGCTTAGTCCATACACGTGCTACTTTTTATAGTGCACTGGACCGACTTTATGCGTGTGCGTTAGCTTTCCCCATTAACAGTGTCCCTCGCCATCAGGCGAACCCACTCCGACTTCAGAGGTACTTGTAATTTACGTTCCTAAATCAAGAACGAGACCGGCCGACTAACTGACTGATCGACCGACCGACCGATCGACTGACTGACTGACTGACTGACTGATTGATTGATTGACTGAGGGCCTAACTGCGATCTTTATGAATAAAATATTTACTACAGTTGCTGCCAGTGCTCTGGTACCCAGCAGCCTGGCTCAGGCGTGCCCCAGCAAGGCGGACATCACATCCAAGTGTCTCGCTGACAACCACATGGACACGGCCGACTACATCAAGTACAACCAAGACGCTGGCTTTGAGCCCGAGGTAAATGTGTCTATCCTCCCCCAGCTTCTCTTCCTTCTCATTATTCTAATCCTCCACCTTCTCTTCCTCATCCTCCTTCTTATTATATAAAACAACAGCGGAAGCACATCTGGCTTATAATGCGTAGCCATTTCGAAAGACTCTGTCTGTCTGTCTGTCTGTCTGCCTGCCTGTCTGTCTGTCTGCCTGCCTGCCTGCCTGCCTGCCTGTCTGTCTGTCTGTCTGTCTGTCTGTCTGTCTGTCTGTCTGTCTGTCTTTCTGTCTGTCTGTCTGTCTTATTAATCTCCTTCTTCTTCACCGCTACACGGGTCCATAGAGTCTTGCTGGTTGCTGGTGGACGCTGGACATACTATCCACATGTTATAAATGTTGCATGTCATTTGCAGGACGATGCAATCAACCCCTGTTAGATTTTCAAGGCAATCTACTTTCAGCAGTTTGCCAATGCCTTGTGAACGAGATGTAACGTTTAAGCCCAATTGACCGGTGTCATGAATGAACCCACTACCTCGTCATAAGCACACTGGAAATTAAAGAGCAGGCGCTCCTAACCGTTCTTATGTATACACGTAACGGATAGAAGCGAAGAAGAAAACTTGTCTTGGCAGACAAGTGCATTAACGACTACTCCATCTCGGGTTTCTTATTGTTTGTTTTTATTTTTACATTTCTAGAAAATAAAAGCGAAATGTAGCCTGTTCCCTGAGTACAGCAAAGTTTATGAATGTATGTCGGCTGAGTTCACGAGATGCGCGATTGCAGGTGGGTATTTTAGCAAATGTATACCAATTATCGAAATGTGACACATGCAAGCATTATTGGTCGAGTGGGTAGTTGATTCGTTGGTTCATTGGTTGGTTGGTTGTTGGGTGGATTGATTGGTTCGTTGTTAAGCTGGTTGGTTGGCTGATTGGTTGGTTAATTGATTGGTTGGCTAATTGATTGGTTATTTGGTGGGGTAATTGATTGGTTGCTAGGCTGGTTGGCTGGGTGATTGGTTGTTTGATTGGTTGGTTGGTTAACATGTTGGTTATTTGTTGGGTTGATTGGTTGGTTGCTAGGCTGGTTGGCTGGGTGATTGGTTGGTTGATTGTTTGGTTGGCTAATTGATTGATTATTTGGTGGGTTAATTGATTGGTTGCTAGGCTGGTTGGTTGAGTGGCTGTTTGATTGATTGGTTGGTTAACAGGTTGGTTATTTGTTGGGTTGAGTGGTTCGTTGCTAGGCTGGTTGGTTGGGTGATTGGTTGGTTGATTGTTTGGTTGACTAATTAATTGGTTATTTGGTGGGTTAATTGGTTGGTTGGAATGCCAGTTGGTTGATTGATGGATAGACTACCTGGTTGTTTTTTTTGGTGTGTTCATTGTTTTTATTGCTAAGCTGATTAGTTTGTTGATTAGTTGGTTGGCAAAATTTTTGAATTAAGTAAATATATATTGATAGCAATCCCAAAACAAAACCAGGAAGAGTGGAATGTAATCATCATCGAACAAATAGCATAATGAGCCACATCACGAAGATTTTGCTTATGAAGAACATACAACCTAAAATGGGGGAAGAACAATGTAGGTTGTAGAGGGTAAATGCAGAGTAAATGATGTGTACATGTTGAGAAAATTAATCGAGCGTTCGATAGAGGTGAACAAGTGTCATAGTGTAGAAAGAAGTAATAAAGTCGAAGGTTGAATAAAAGTTTGTTTATTTGCGTAAGATGACAAGCCGTGTCTGCCTTGCTGGAATATCGGATGTTGACTCATCTTCACAACAACAATACGTCACGATTGAGCATCTCTCTCCGCTTTCACTCATAATGCTCAATCGTGCTGTATCTCTAATTCCCCACTAGATCCTAATAATACCCCAGTACTCTATTACTGTTACACCTCCCCATGTTTATTAAAGAATTTTCCTTATAAAGGAAAAATCTTTACTCCTAATCCCCTTACTCTATTCCCTCTTTTTCCTCTAATCTTCCATAGTTCTTCTAATCCTCCCCAAACCAACTCCAATTTAATTAAACATTCTATTTCTTTAACTCTTTCCCCAGCTATATAATCAACCCACTTCTTCTTCGTTCTTGGTCCTTTAACCAAACATAACATATTTACATATCTTTAATAACATTTCAATTTCAACTATATACAATAACATCATAACACGTCTTCTTAAATACTCCTTCCTCATAAGCAATCTGCTTAAAATTTCAAACTCAACTCTAACACCAACTCCTTATTTTATCACCAACGCTACAAATTCCCCATTTTCAACTAAGCCGAAATTACTTTCACACGATAGGAAGACGAAGAATCGGTGGCCACCGGTATTTAAAAGAAGCAGTAGACTCTTCCACACAAAGACCACACTCAGCTAAAAAATCACACACCCCCTTTACCAAACCATCCTCCTTTACCCTCCTATGTCATTTGAGACTTTATGTAATAAAGTCTAAAACCACACTCACCTAAATCACACACCTTTACCACTCATTATGGTAAACGTTTACGCTGCTATCTACAGCATCAAAAACATTATTCACATCCAATAATATTCTTCACTTCTAAGTGTCTATATAACAGACACTACCTTACCTCAACCTCACATAGTAATGTAAACTACAAAACACATCCCGAAGACACAATTAAAAAAATCTATTATCCCTTAAGAACACCTCACATAACCTCATCCTCGTATAACTAATCTTCTCCAATACCTCAGGTTCTCTCTTAATGTCCATTTCTTATGGGCATATCTACTAAAATGCTCTACTTATGCCGTCATCAACAGCAACCTAGTAACCTTGAAATCTCCCCTTAAATATTAACCATCAAACACAACATTGTAATCTGACCCACTTATAAACATTTACATCCTGCCCAGGCCATGTAACCCAATGTTTCTCTAAAATCTTCCACCTCTCAACTCATAATTCATGCCGTAATCTACAGCAACCTTAAATGTCTATTTATTACAGACACCCGTAACTTCATAACATCGTAATCTGACCACTATATAGACTACTCTAGCAACCCACTTCTATCTCTGAAACTTAATACACCCAAAGGGATAACCATTTACCTCCCGTCTTTAACGGACTCTCAAGAACCCCCTGTCATTATGTCTCCACTATGTTCATCAACTTACACTCCCTTACTATTGTACTGTTATCCACAGTGTCTAGTTAAACATGGATCCAATTCATGTTTACTCTCTGGGGTAATTTTCTTATTCTTCTATAACCCAGCATTCTGTGTACATCATGGTTCTTCTGACCCCATGTAACCCATGTTTAAAACTTTCTCCTCATTTACCCCACTGCTATATTAATCTTTTCTTCCCCCATATGGCTTCTAATCCATATATTTCCAATCAATGCTGACTTTAGTGTACTTCTAAACTTCCCCATAACCATCCATATATTTCCACTACTTCATAACCATCTCAACCTCACTATGCTGATTATCACAGCAACAAAATACCCATGAACTTATTCTTCATAAAGAGAATGTGTCTCTTTATTAGCTCTCAGTAGTTTTATTAACTCTTTTCTGAACGAAGGATCCCAAATAAATGTCTCTCTTCTAGTCCCCAGTAGTTTATTACTATTTTCTAAACGAAGGATCCCAAATAAATGTCTCTCTTCTAGTCCCCAGTAGTTTATTACTATTTTCTGAACGAAGGACTAAAATAAAGCCCATGTATTGTCTTTATTCTAGACAAAACCCTGTACTTAAACATAACTTAACTAACTACCATTTAACATACAAAACAGCGAAATAAAATCACAACAGAACATCATACCCCCCCAAATTTTTGTAACAATCATTTATGTTTCCCCGCAACTCAACTAAAGGTATGATGATGATGGTGATGATGATGGTGATGATGATACAACATACATCCTATTCTATTTTTACCTAATACTACTGGTCTCTTTTACGGACCAGTAGTTCACACATAAAGGTCTACGAACACAATAATCCTATTCTAAAATAATAACAGGACCAAATCAAGCAAAAAATTTTACATATGAGGCATTGAAAGCTCAATTTCAATAAACACAACTGAAGGTTTTTAAAAAAAAATATATATAATTCACTTAGAATTAACCACTTAAAGTGACCCAGCAACATTAGCCTCCTTTTCTAACCAATGTAACACCTATCTATTTAGCCAAGTCATGTATAACAAAACAACTCCCTTCAAATTACTACACACAGTGGCCCATCAATCTTGGCCTCCCATAACCGAGAAAACAAAACACCTCACTGCTACGTATATATATATCTGTTAACCACAGACTAACTTTTTAATCTTAGAACAATATTTGTTCTCCTCAACCACAATCACCACTCCACCATTGACCGTTCCATTTTCTGGAAGTCAAACTAACTCCTTACACATCATATTATTTGTAATTCCATCACTGTAAACTACAGGTCAACTCCTTTCATCCATTCCTAATGTGGCGACTATTCCAATGTCAACCCAATGTACCAGCCATCATCCACTTATTAATAACCTGTGGCTCGGCACAGCTATTGTTTCCCTTGGCTTTATACAAAACATCACTACCACTTCTTAATCATTACTGTTAACTACAGTATCTCCACCATGCTACTCCCATCAAAAGAACTTGTCTATTTATTATAGACCTCTCACCAAAACCACCAATTCCACTTCCAACTTTCTCGCCTACCTGCCGCAATTAACATTTCATCTTCCTGCTTCAATACTTTCAACGTCTCACTAGCACTACTATAACTATCCTCAGGTCTCTCCTAGCACTCTTACATCGTGACGACAATCAAACCGGTCACCCTCCTCGGAACACGTTCTCCAACACTCATTTAACTAACCATGTTTACCTCCGCATCTTTCATTCTTCTTGTTATTTCTCGGAACTCTTTCAGAACTGCAACCTACGCCACTTATAACCAACAGCAGACCTCTTTTTCCTCGCTTCTCAGTCTTGGGCACTCTTGCTTCGCCATTTTCCTGTCAAGAATACTAAACATTCATAATGTTAATTCAGCATACAACTTCCATAATTTCCTTCCAAGTTCAGATATTCTACGAAAAGACATTACTATTTTCTTTCTATCTCTCGATTTTCGCATGCTCTATGTTCCACCACGATTTATCAACGTCACTTATCAACCGCTCTTCTCATATTCACACGGACAATGACACACAACCTCGCTCTCATCTCACGCCTACTCTCGCATCGCGACAACCTAACGTCTCCATACTATTACTACAACAAAATACTTTAGACGCCACCTCAACATTCCAGCAATCATTTACCACATATCTACACGTATTAACCTCCTCTACACACATTGACACAAGACATTTTAACGCCACTCTTACATTCTATCTACGTATTTCACTTAGGCGACTTCATCACACCTCTCTCCTACTTCCTTCATTACGCCGAACACCTGTCTGACTACAGTTATATTCACGTATGAACAACGCATAACCAGAGGACTTTCTCAATTCACTGTTTTCTTATATCTCTACTCCTATACGAAGGTCAGACCCTATACATGACATCTCGCAACTTATATTGCTTTCACAGCACTATCTACTATCTCTTCAAAACAAACTTCATTCCAACATGTCACAAATCTCGTAACTATTATTCTATACTTCTCCAGACACAACAACTTTTTTCTTTCTCTACAAGCACTACGTAACTCGTATTTTTCAAGCATCCACTTCTACAGTCTTTTACTCTTAATATTCTCGTGTTCAACTGGCTACTTTACACACAGGACGCTCAGTACCACCTCGATCCATATCTCTTCACCAGACACTCTCGGTTCACCTGTCAACAATACTATTCTTTCTTCTCCAACCAACAAGCAAAACTATCTCGGACATCACGTCATAGCTCTGAGTCAAACCACTTCTAATACGAACATTCATACTTAATTTATCTCTCACCCTCTACTAATTCTCTCTACTAAGTGCTGAATCCACCCTATTTTATTTAATGTACTCTCCCTACATCTTAACCAAACAGAAGATATGATATCCTGTATTACGTAATCCACGTGGAATATCATTTGCCGTACTTCCTTATCCTCAGCACCACTATCACCTACCTTGTACCATTCTACCCCAAAAATTTCATCTGTCTATTTTAGAGTTCTTCTCCTAAGCCAAAACTATTTCATTTTCCTTCTTCACCCAAGGAATTTTAAGCGTTATATAGTGTGTCCAAATTAAACACTTCACTGTCTTTCAATACATTCACCCGTCTTTCGCTTATTATGTCTTCATCACTATCTGTTGTCAACCTGTTAAAGTATTCAGGTCTTAAGGTCATAAGGTCTTCTATTTTCCTTAAGTCACTTTCTGTCGTTGAATAAATTCCCGCTAACTGTCTACCACTATTCTTTTTCTTAAATGAGTTCCTTCCTTTATTTCTGTCGTCGGTCTGCTCACTGTTTCCTGTCAACCTTACGTAACGTTTACACTTCCCCATCTCGTCCTCAGATGACACACTAATAATAGTTCCTTCATCAGACTCATTATAGTTTACTGCAAACACGTCGGCCCTATTTCCATAGTCATCTTTAAAACGTCTGGCTTTCTTTCTCTTTCTCGGTCTTCGTCCCTTAGCCTTCCCAATATAGTCACTAACTACAACTCTGTCCGTCTGTCCACCAGCAACTACTCCATATGAGGGAACATCACGCCTCGATTCAGGATCTGCTCGTAGTGTAACACTCTCATTCTCCGAATCCTCAGTAATAATATCCGTTTCAGCATCACTATAATATTTGGCTGTAGGAATATCTTCTCCATAACTTGAACTCTGGCAGCTAATATTCCTACACCATTTGGGAATTAGTTTCCTGTCTACAGCTGAGGAACTTGACATGGCACTACCTCTATTTACAACCATACTATTTCTTTCTTCAATACTTCTCCTCTTTATCTTTCTGTCGTTCTTGGTCCTCGTCTGTCTATCTTTCCTAACTTCAACCTTGTCTCTCTTAGTCAATTGAGTTGGTTTTGACTGATTCTCTATGAAGTCAGTTTGAGTTCCCTTTGTTATCTTGCTGACTGGTTGTACCTGAGTCTGCGTACTACTTTCTACTGTATTATTTGTCTGCGTCTGTGTCTCTCGGTTTATTTTCCTTACTAACACCGTCGTCTTCTTTTCCTGTTTAACAGTCATATTTGCAATCACCTTGGGAATAGTTGAATTTTCACTTACGTTTTCTACTTTGTTCTTTGACCCTGACTTCAAATACTGTCTCTGTCTCTTTTCAAACCAGTCGTTACGTCTTTTTCTGGCGGTTTCACTATGAGAGGGCCAGTCCCACGATTTCTTTGCAAGATTTCTGTCACGCCCACTACTATACCAGTTTGACCTTTCACTATTATGTCTGTTCTTCTTACTGTCTCTTACCCTATAAGCATTTGGACTTGGTTCGTCATAACCAGCCGCACACATAGAGCCATATCGTCTTCTGTCTTCATTAAGCACTGGCTGTCTCTTGTTATTCCCTCCTACTCTGTTGTTCCCTTTTATCTCATTACCTCTTACATTGCTCTGTAACCAGTGTACAAAACATTCTACCTCGCTGACTGCCACCTTTAATTCTCCTAACCATGCAGTCACGTGTCCTAAGTCTCTGTTCAAGTACATTTTTACTCTTTATGCTATCTCAGCCGAAATAATTCTCACTTGTGTCGTGATGAATCTGCTCTGCTAAAATATTCCTAAACAGAGTTAAACTTGTGCTAAGGTGTCCTGTTCCGCCATGCTGAAAATACTGAAAGAAAGCAAGCAAAGAACCAAGAAGCACACAATTTCAAATTATTTGTTTCTAAAAACTGGTTAATTAATTACCCTATTTATGAATCACATAAATTTACTAATTTACAACACACAATTCCCACAGTCCATAAAACTGTTCAATTAGTTATTTAGTTCCAGAATCGTAAAAATTTCACTTTGTTAATCCCTAAAGAGCACCAGTTGTAATATTAATTACACGAATCACCATCAATATCCTGTCAGCGTAGAGGCAGGAAGAACCCTGTCTTCAATAACTCATATTGAAACCAAAAAGTTCACTATAAATCCTCGTACCTGTTTCTTAGAGTACAATAATGTTTTAGACTCTGCTCTAACTAAGAAATTACGGCACATCACCGGAGATCCAGGAAATACAAATTGTCTCCTTAATTAAACAGTTACCTTCTTTTGCTCGCTGACGGATCCAGTTCACTTACACGAGCCCGCATCAACTGACAATTAGTTCCAGAGTTCCGGTGGCGGAGTTCAGATATCCCCTCTCGTCCTCAGATAATTTCGTCCTTCTCGTGGGCTGCTGGACACTCTTCCTGCTTGGGTCCCGTCTCATGGGATGCCTGGATTATTTTCGACCCCTGGTTGGGTCCCTTCCTTGATTCTCGAGTGGGTATTTCATCGTCATTTGGGATGGGTCATACATTTGGGTCGTAGGATTGACAAGGCCCAAAAAATTGTCAAGGTCAACCGAAGCCCAATGACAATTAGTTTCAAGAAGCCCGATCACGAATTTACGAGGCTTTTTCCATGATTAGTTGAGCCCGACAAATGTTCAACTTGAATTTCTGATTTTCTCAAGGTCCCAGGACAGGATGGCTCTTCTTGAAAAACGATAGGATTCATGCAACGGCCATGGGAGGCCCCTTGAATTTGATAACGTTCATTGGCTGGCGCTTGGAAATAGTAAGCCTTTTCTTTTGAAACTCCAGAGTTCAGATCGCGGCCCTGGAAAGCGTTGAAGACTGAGATTCAGTTAACGGCCATTACCAGTTCCCTGATGCCATTACAATTCAGCCACGGCTCTAGGAAAGCCTCTTGATACTTTTATCTTCTGAGTTATATAGTACTTCGCGTGGTAGCCGGACGGTTCAATTCAGAATCCTGGACATACGGCTCCATATTTACTTCTGTCATAGTGTAGAAAGAAGTAATAAAGTCGAAGGTTGAATAAAAGTTTGTTTATTTGCGTAAGATGACAAGCCGTGTCTGCCTTGCTGGAATATCGGATGTTGACTCATCTTCACAACAACAATACGTCACGATTGAGCATCTCTCTCCGCTTTCACTCATAATGCTCAATCGTGCTGTATCTCTAATTCCCCACTAGATCCTAATAATACCCCAGTACTCTATTACTGTTACACAAGGACCTACATCTTTGCTTCATTGACTACACAAAGGCTTTCGATAAAGTAAGACATGTCAATCTGATAAGAATGCTGACAGATCTACACATTGATGCGAAAAGTCTTAGACTTGTAAAACACATATATTGGAAACACAAAGCTGCCATAAGATTGATAATGAAGTAGGTCAATATCTGCCTAATAAGAGAGGTGTGCGACATGGAAGTGTAATCTCTCAAGATCCGGTTTCACAATACAGTGAAAATATTTTTTGAAACTTAGAAGATGAGAGGAATCACCATTAGGGGACATAACATCAATAACATTAAATATGCGGATGATACAGTTTTGATTGCAGACAATGAACAAGATCTGCAACATTTAGTAGAGGTGGTTGTTGCACACAGTGAACAACTAGGGTAAGAATTAAATTGTAAGACGACAAAGATTATGGTCGTCTCTAAGATGAAAGAAATACCACGATGTAAATGAGAATATTCTTAAACATATGAACCGGTTTAGTTATTTCGGAACAACCATAATATCTAATGGGAGGTGCCTTGAAGAGATTAAAATTAGAATTGCTATGGCAAAGGTAGCTTTTGCAAAATGGAAAACATACTAACTAATAAAAATAAGTCAATTGCAACGAGAAAAGAGTGTCGAAATGCTACATAGAACCTGTACTTTTGTATGGGTGTGAAACGTGGAGGATTAGCAGACAAGCTGAAAAACACCTAGTGGCAATGAACATCTGGTTTCTAAAAAAAATGCAAAGAATACCGTGGACAGACAGATAAACCAACGAGCAATCCTACAGAGGCAATATAAAACCGCAAACTCATTAGAGAAATTAGACGTAGATAGTCACGAGATTTTGGGCACATTATTAGATGAAATAAACTAGAGAACTTGGTGACAACTGGCAAGATTGAGGGGAAAAGAACAAATGGAAGGCAGATAAGTAACCATCTGGGTGGCTTGACCACATGGCATGGTCGGGACAAGAACAAAGAATTGATCCACGACTTTATTGATCGTGTAAGATGGCGAAACATGACCACCGATGATTACCGGCATCATACATGATGATGATGAGTGAAAAAATACGACACCGAAAATCTCTTCGTCTGCAACATATCTAGATTCTATTAAATAACGTGTCACTGATTGGCGGCTCCTTCCGGCTGTTGCTAAGGAGATTTTACAGGACGCTTGCCGTAATGTTTCGTTGGTAGCATTCTAAGCCACGAGGCGAAGTCAATAAGTAAGTCACGAATGGCTGTAGAAAAATAACTATATATGATAACAACTTGAAACCAGTTTAATCTTATACATACATTGTCTCTTTATTTCTCAACATAATTTCTACCAACATTGATGCACGTATCAGATTGTTTTATCAGTCTTCCCAAACAGGCTGCATAGAACTGCGGGCTCTGTTTAATATACCACGTTTTCACTTCACATTCAACTTCGGCGTAATTTCAATCTATCATGCATTATTCTGTATGCTGAACAATGTGAGCACCCTATTGCAGATGCTACAGAGTCTATCGTTACTCGCCTGTCACCTCTAATCATCTCCTCCACCAGCTGCATGGATGCTTCTGTTGCAATCTCAACAGGATGACCAGATCGGATTTCATCAACAATATTAGAGCGTCCTTGAGAAAATTTTTCTACCCAGCTATGCACCCCTTTACGGAACAAACATTTGTCAGCATAAACAGGAAGCATTTCCTAATGAATATCCTTTGCAGGCAGTCCTTTTGCAAAAAAAAAAAAAAAAACAACAACAACAAAAAAAACGCACACCAGCACATTGCTCTTTGGTTGTAAACTCCGTAAGTACAGTCGACATTTTGCTTATGCGCTGCACATGCGCATGAGACACATAGTGCCACTTGGAGAAAGGGAATATAAAATTCGATGTTGCTGTCACCTAATGACACCTGTAGAAAATACCAACTACATTTACCTGCCATCACACAGAACTGTGTGACTTACTTATTGACTCACCGTCGTATTTAGGCATATGCTCTCCTATTCTATTTTTTTTTAACTGTCGTTCCGTTCTGCCTATACAAATGGACTAGCATTTTCATCAAAACTGATATTTGTACTTTTTCAGACAAAGGTTTTCCATCATCGGAAGATGTATCTGAAATGGGCCAAGTATACAACGATACCAACATCCGATATGACTGTATCGAAAAAGTACCACAAATGGGTGCTGAACTACAGTCGTGTATGGCCGCTCATTCCAGCAGCATAAATCCGGCAATCCAAACTCCCGAACAGATAACATGTGAAACCGCCAAAGTGAGCATACAGTGCGTGGTTGATCTGGTAGCAAAATGTGACAGCCATACGGCAAGTCTTGTGGCGGCAATGTCGAAAGGGCAGATTTCCAGCTCGTGTGCTGGAACTGTTGTCGGTTAGGATAATCGACAGTCTCAAGTAATTGTCAGGAAATGGAAATAGCGCTACAATTCCAAGTGGGGGATTGAATTGTTACAATTACAAGAAGCATAAATAAAAATAAAATTCTAAAAATAAACTCTAATTGTTAGCCGTCCGCCCGCCAGTCTGACCGCCTATCCGTTCGTCCGTCCGTCCGTCTGTCTGTCTGTCTGTTCGTCCGGCCGTCCGCCCGGTCCGCCTACCACCTGCCCGTCTGTCCGCCTGCCTGTCTGTCTGCCTACCTACCCACCCACCCACCTACCCATCTATCCACCCACCCACCAATCCATCCATCCATCCATCCATCCATCCATCCATCCATCCATCCATCCGTCTGTATGTCTGTTTGTCTGACTGAATGTCTGTCCCACCATCTGTCTGTATGACAAATACCTGTTGTCATCTCCCACTTGGAGTGTTTATCTTACATCTCATTTAGTATTTGGAACAGAAGGACAATACTGTATGTGGAGTTGAAATGATCAGTCTGCTCTTTAATTATATTGATGACCATTTCTAGTGGTAATTCTTGTCGTCTTCATAACCCAGTCTGAAGTCATTAAGAATAATAATATATCGACACCACTCTGGGGACTGTCAGAGGACAATGGAGGAACAAAGTCAACATATATCATCATCATTAATTCATTCTCTTTGGCCTTCCTCTTCCTCTCTTCTCAGGCATATACCCCTCTATTATTGTTCTCTCCAAACTTTCATGACGTTTCAAGTGACCAAAATATTTCAATCTTCTCTGTTTTATCGTCTTTAATAGCAAACCCTCTTCAATATTTAACTCCTGTAGTATGGATTCATTTGTTCTTTTATTTACCCAATATATTTTTAGACCCCGTCTATAACATTTATATTCAAAGGCATTTATGCGCTGTTCAGCTTGTTTAGTAAGTGTTCAGGTCTCAGGGGCGTATGTTGAAATGGGAAAGATGCTTGCTCCTATCATCACCACTCTGTAATTGTCAGAAGACAATGGATGGACTTGGTCAACATATATCAATACCACTCTTGAGACTTTTAGAGGACAATGGAGGGACTTGGTCCACATATGTCAATACCACTCTTTAATTGTCAGAGGACAATGGAGGGACATGGTTAACATAACGCTAAAGGCAGATCATGGGGAAATATTTCCTCCAACACACAGGGGAAGGAACTCGAGACTGCACTTGAAAAAATCGACCTGGTTTGTATCAACAGTGGCTGTGTCACCAGGATAACAAGTCGTCCAGGTTTTGAGGACAGTGTTATTGATCTGGCGCTGGTTTCTCCTTCACTCACTACAGTGTGTAGATGGGGTGTCCTAGGGTACCACGGCAGCGATCACCACCCTTGCAGCATATTGGTAAAGAAAGGCAGAACCAGGCTGCACAAGTCAACAGTCAAGACTTTCCAGTATGACAGTACAGGGCAAGATGTGGTGAGGAAAATAAGGCGCGACAAGCGCAGAAAGATTCACGGCAGTAAAAAATACTGGGAGCAGCCACCTTGGTGGAATTTTGAGGTGGAAAAGGCCTGAGTGGATAAGCGTAATGCTGTAAGGAAATGACAAAACGCCAAGAAGAGCAGAGTTTCCCATCCTAGTACCTGCACGCACTTAGAAAGAGAGATGCATACAAAAGTAAGCTACTTCAAAAAACTGGCTAAGGTAGTTAAAAGTGAAAAATGGGAAGGGTATGTCAAAGAGTAAGCACAGACAAGTCACTGAAATTGTTCTGGCGACTACATAAAAGCATGAGTGGGGTAGCCAAGAATAAGAGAATTTCTGACTTCTAAGGTGATGACCTCATCTGGCAGAGGGCTGACGAGAACAAGGGCAAAGCCCTATTCGAATGCTATATAGAGCACAGCAACTAGACAGACATGAGAGGCTGAAATCTTGCCAAGGAGGTCACCTCAGATAGGTGCAAGGCCCAGAACATTTCGGATGAAGACACAGTGACAGTGAAAGAAATCAAAGCTGTGCTTCGACGATAAAATAAACAGCGCCCCAGAGCCAGATAGAATAAGATATGACGACATCAATATGTGTACCGACAACGAGCTAGAGAAACTAGCAGACATATACAACAACAGTATAGGGATTGCTACCATCAAGGAGGAGTGGTTACACAGCTATCTGATTACTTTGCCGAAGCCTGGCAAAGACCACACACAAATTCAGGGATATCGAGTAATAACCATGCAGAAGACAACAGGCAAGCTGCTGGAGAAGTTAATTTCCAGAAAAATATCAAGTAAGCTAGATAGGCAAGGTTGTTTCCCACCTACTTTGGGAGGGTACCGTCCAAAAAGAGAAAGCCAGACATATGCAGCAGTTTTTGCCCATGATGTCTATGAAGGTTTCCACTCAGGCATTGAAACATTTGCTGCAGCGATTGATCTTGAGGACGCATACAACTGAGTACCTGTGGATTTCTTAATGCTTCAGCTTCTTGAACTCAAGATACGTCTTTTCCTCCTTACCTGGATCGCTGCGGCACTCTTCCAACGGAAAGTAGTCTTTAGATGGGGCAGTTGGACTTCGGAACCAATAACAATATATCCAGGCCTACCACTGGGATCACCATTCTCTCCGGTACTGTTCAACGCCTACACTGTGAGAATCACCAGCGAGCAAATCATAGGACCGGTGAGGACGAACGAACGAACGAACGAACAAACTTTATTTTAAAAGGGTAACAAATTGGGCACGCAGGTCCGTCTTACATTCGGCCCTTTCGATCACTCATCTTGCATTCATCAAATGTGCATGTTACATTTACATAGAGAAAAAACAAACATTGTCAAATGGATTTTGTAAGCATAAACAATGCATATTACGCATGGTACATTCACTTGGGAAAAAAAACAACATTGTCAAATTAAAGTTGTAAACATAAACAGTGCATATTGCAATGTTGTGAGACACATGCCTCATCCACCCACACACCCCACAGCCACCCACACATCCCTCAGCCACCCACACATCCCCCACCCACCACACCCCCACCCACCCACACATACCTCCATGCACTCACACAGACTCAGGCAAACATACATGCCGCCACCCACCCACTGATCCCCCACCCACACACATTTCCCAACCCACACATACATCCCCCACCCATCCCATAACCGACACGCACACACCCACCCACATATTCTCCACCACCCACCCACACATCCGCAACCATCCAGCAAAACACACATCACAAAACCACACACACATACCCCCGTCAACCCACACATTGTCGTATGCAGACGATGTTTTAGTGTATCGTCAGGGTAAGGACAGAGATCAGGTTGCTGTAGAACTACAAACCGAACTCAGTCGCATAAGCACTTGGTGTGCTGAAGCTGGGGCAATGGTCAACCCAACAAAGGCAACAGTGACATGGTTCTCTTTAAATAACCATATTGTCAACACCCCAACGCCAACTGTAAATCTGGATTCAGAGACGGTGGAAAGAACGCAGGCAATGAATTACCCGGGAATACGATTTGATCGAAGCCTAGCTTATACTAAGCACGTAGACCAGTTGATAACAACGGCCAAGCGGGATTTGGCAGTGATGCGA
The DNA here is from genome assembly GCA_963921405.1 of Cepaea hortensis. Lineage (NCBI taxonomy): Eukaryota > Metazoa > Mollusca > Gastropoda > Stylommatophora > Helicidae > Cepaea > Cepaea hortensis. Next base: position 336,239,158 of record OY992876.1, read on the forward strand.
GTGATGGCGGCGGCAAACTGTGAGCAGCGCCATCTATGTCTTCTTTACGAGGGGCTGGTCCTTTCTGTTTTAGAGTATGCGATGGCGACCCTGACTCTCAGCCATAAGCAGATAGAAAGGATGGAAAGGACACAGAACGAAGCCATGCGCATCATTATTGGATGTACACAAGATACAGGATCCAAAGCGATGCGCTACCTTCTTGATTTTCCAACCATGAGGGACAGAACACAGATTTGCCAAGCACTTGCCTATCTCAGAGTCAACGCAAACACACAACATCCACAAAATAGCGAGATTAAGAAGGTAAAGGGCAGCAGGTTAAAAAGAGAAAAGTCGTGGATGGGTCAAACTGAAGATATTCTTCAGCAGGTGTGTTCACTTGAGGACTTAGAACCTGGCGAGGTGTGGGTACAAGTGCCAACAGAGTTCTGTACATCAATTTCAGTGTGCATCCAACTAGACAGGGAATGCAGACAAGAAAATCCAGCTGCTGTGGAGGCGGAAGTACAGGCTCTGATATTCGAGAATTCTTTAGAGGATGATGCTGTCATGTACACGGATGGGTCGGTCTTCCAAGGAGTGAAAAGTTCATGGGCCTTTATGGCTCAGGCCGGAGGGAAAACTGTGAAGGAAGAATCTGGCGGCTTTGCTTTTACCACATGCAGCCTGACGATGGAAGTCATGGCAGTAAGTAAAGCAATAAAATGGCTCGAGACACAGACATTCAATCGGGCTTGTGTCCTTAGTGAGTCAATGAGTATGCTCAAGAGGATAGAGACGGGGTGGGTCCGAAGAGAGTGGCTGCTGTTTCTGGAGCGGTCTTGGCTGGCAAAGATTAGTTTCATCTTCGTGCCAGGGTATGCGAGCGTACAAGGGAATGAGCAGGCTTACATGCTTGCAGGTAGGGCTACTGTGGAAGGCGGACGGGCCATGGACTAGGTAAACATTCTGAATGCTCTACGAGATGTAAGTCGTTTATGAGAACCAAGCGATGACTGGGAATCTACAACCATGGTCAGGCTGAGAGAACAGCAAGTTAAAAGAGGTGTGGCCAAACAAGAACACTACGCAGGAAGCCAAAGAAGAGTAATAAACCAACACAGAACTGGTGTCGTGAGCCACTACACGCTACGGGATTTGCTGAGGAGGGGATCCGACCACTTATGGACTGAATGGTTCTATGTGCAATGAGGATGATCTGTCGACTAATTAACTAACTAGCTAAATATATCAATACCACTCTTTAATTGTCAGAGGACAATGCAGGGACATGGTCAAAATATATCAATACCACTCTTAGGACTATTAGAGGACAATGGCGGGATTTGGTTAGACGATATCAACATCGCTCTTCGGACTGTCAATGAACAGTGAAATAAATTCTTTTTCTACGTATTATTTTAACGTCAAGGAAAACATGCATACATTTTCGAAAAGAAAATGGAGTACAACAACCTCTTTAACCTCACACGAAGACTTACAAACAGAGGATAACGATGCGCCAAACAAAGGAAGACCATCAGAACCTCAAGAGTTTAATCAAAGTCAAATGGAAGACATCTTAGGAGGCTTCAGCATTGTCACAACTTTGGGCAACGGCGGTATTTGACAAACTCTCGTAGATAACCCCTGTATGTTGGTCACATTCTTTAACTACATTAACCGAACAGGCAGCTTGGGATCTGTTGACGTCACATAAGCGTTCTTGTTCAGTGATGGCAGACTGGGCAGATCTGAGGGGGAACACCTGTCAGATTTCCTGGTTCACCACTTTCTTCAGTACATCAATGATGCAGTCAATCTTGATGTTTAGATCGTTGCATAGAATGTCCATTTGTATGCTTGTATCGTTGAAGTGTCTTGGTACTGTTTGCAATAAAAGAAACGATATTAGTTAGTCGCGATTCCAACTTCATGGCAAAGTGTCGCCCTATAATGCTCCGTCCCTGTGTCAGTTAATTTCATACAAATTTCTCCTCACTGTCTCTTGTGAAAAGTAGAACAGACAGGAGTCTCTAAAAACCAACAGCCTTCACAGATATACTATGCATAGTGCCGCTGCCAGAATGCCAACAAAAAAGTCGTCACAAAAAATAAAGCGGTAGTCACTAGAAAGCCAGCAGCCACACATTACTGCATAAGGCAACCCAGTTAGTTCAGCGACCGGCAGGCCGCCTTTGTTCTGAACATGCAGTCTAAGCTACAGAAAAGCAATTAATATGAACAACACTTTAATGGTTCGGCACATAGAACCTATCGTTACAATACTTACAAATTCAATATAATAAAAATTATCTTATGCAATAAGTCCCTAATTCTCATCTCGTCTTGTTCCTCTTGTAACTTCCGTTGTCGAGGTGAAACAAACAGCGGGAGAGTACCCGTTTATGGGCTTCATGTATCGAGATTCCAATGGACTGTTATTCCCAGTGCCCATTTGCTACATCGTCGGCCTCTTCTTCTGGTTCCGTTTGGTCTATACATCATTGCTTGTTGTGGTTTCATTGAATGTAAGAAAGAGAGTACCGACTCGTTATATAGAGCCTGTTTTGAAGTAAGACTCCGAACCATGAAACGTGAATGGACAAATTAGGAAGGCCTTTAAAGCAAAGGAGATGTGGTTATGAAGATACATGTTGCGAGCAACTAAGAACGAGTGCCTGGAAGAGGTTAATGAAACCATAACATTATACACAACAATAAGAAAGAGACAATCACCAGTCTTTAGTCATGTGATGAGAATAGAGGCACTGGAGAACATCGTGCCAACTGGAAATATCAGTAGGGGAAAAGGCAGAGGCAGACCAAGAGAAATGCCGCTGGATGGATTGAGATGGTGACACCAAGGAATACCATCAGCAGAGTTGATCCAGAACACAAAGGACCGAGATCTGTGGAATGACACGCATTCCTAACCTAGTCGGCAATGATGATGGTTATTCCCTATGATTTTGTTTCGCTCGCACGCTGTGAACTCAAGCATAGTCCATACATACTACTACTTCTTGTGCACAGAACTAGTTTTTGCGTATGGATTAGCTTTCCCTATTATCAGAAGTCCTCGCCATCAGGCGAAGCCATTCCGACTTCAGAGGTACTTGTAATTTACACCCCGAATTCAAGAACGAGAAGTCAACATTTTAGTCCAACTAACCGCTGTAGGGGTTGAACACGCAATCACGGCATCAGCACACCGGATGTTTAAGAACGAGCACTTTTATCAATTCGGCCAGGCTGACCTCCATTGGCTATGTGGTATTTTAAGTGAAAGCATGCTATCTCATGTCACGGTAATTACAACAACTGTTGGTGGGCTGCTAGCCACGATCTTCTTACGTTCTCCTGGTCCCATTCTACCAGCACGACAAGGAAAGTAGGACAACTAAATGACTTAAGGCATGGGTACGAGCTTTGACCAGACTGCAAGAACATCAGATTAAAAAAACAAATGGTGACGGGGAAAAGCAGTGATATAAACTAAAGAGCCAGGAGCACACAGAACAACTGATTATGAACATGAACGTCATACGGGAAGGCAAAGAACAATAGCCAGTCAACACAGAGTTGGGGTCGTCAGTCGCTACACACTGTTTGAGATACTGAGAAGGGGATCTGTGTTTGGATTCGCATTCGATAAGTTGTGAGCTTGAGGCGGGCATAGTAAAGCCACATCCACGCCTCTCCCCGCCACTAACATTGGCTACAACAAAGCAGAATCTTGATAAACTAAAGCATATAAACATACGGTAAGTAGAAAATTCTCAGACCGGTCAGAAATAGTAATATTCATATGTGAATGGCAGGAGCACTTAGAGAACCAGCGAACAGTATACATATTCCTCAATTGTCAACAAGCTTCAGATGAGCTGTCCATGTTGGACAGCTTCGTAAAGATAGAGATACGAACTGGGCCAGACGCTGAGCAAATTATGTGTGTAATACTAGGGAGAAAGAAAACACTCCGGATGAAAGACGAAGAAGAAGAAGAAGAAGAAGGAGAAGAAGAAGAAGAAGAAGAAGAAGAAGAAGAAGAAGAAGAAGAAGAAGAAGAAGAAGAAGAAGAGAAAGAGGCAGCAGCTACAAAATCAGCAGCGGCAAGTAGTTAGCAGTCGTTGCAACAACTGAGCTGAGTCCTATACATACTCTAAAAGAATCAGAAAAACTGAAAAATTCTAACCGTGATAGGAACATCGGCTGTACTCTCTCAAAATACAAAGTGAGGCATCATGGAAGCGTTGGCGCTCCTGACACATATTCCTGAAATCCTGGTCACAGAAAACAGAAAATGGTATGTTACATATTAGTTCTTTATTGGCGAAATGTCCCTATATGGGTATGTTATTACCAAACAATCAACACAGGAACAATGTTTGTGGGTAAAAATTGTAGTAGGCGTTATCCAGATTCACTGTTATAGTTAACTGCATATCGTTTACAGGACGTCGAAGAACAAATGTATTATTTTTCGATGTAGTCACCACTGCATCATCACCAAGTGTCATGCCAGCTGGCGTAGGCGTCCATGTCTCTCCACATATCTCGGTCTTTGGTATTCTGGATCAACTCTGCTGCTGGTATTCCTCTATGCCACCGTCTCCAGTGGCGTTCAATGCAAATCCGCCACTCAGTGGTTGATGTGATATATAACACACCGACCACTTTCACTTCCCATGACATCACGTGATACTTATGTTAGGCTGAATCTACATGGGCGCCCAGGTCAATTTTAAAAATCCGAAACGGTCTCGATGAGGTTCGAACCCAAGAGCACCGGTACGGCAGGTGAGTGTCTAGCCGCTACGCTACCGTGGCTCCCATCGTGGCCTGTTCTAGTCATGATCTTGAATCAATACTATTGCACGACTGGGCTTCAAATGAAAACTCACAGTTCTTCCGCGCTTCCCAGTCTCGTGGTGTCTATTGTTCTATCCATATATGGGTTAATATAACTAGTTATATTCGAGGGGCTTATAATGAAAACCTTAAAAGTGTGATAAAAATTACAATAACCATGCCATTGTTTTGTAACCTGTCAATATTGCTGTTAGGGATGTCAAGAGTGTTAAGTACATGACTTCATGAGGAAAGTTTAAAGATGACCACCCCACTTTTGAAATACACCAAAGAGGAGCAGCCTTATGTCATCTGATGTTTAATCACTGAATGGGTGAAACCTATAGAAAATCATTGGCGAAGAAAAGTCCAGTATGGCGATGTATGATTGTCAGTCCAGCAAGTGTATGAGTGGAGTAGGAAGTTTCAAAACGGCATAACTTCTGTCAGGCACAGCAGGTAGTTACCCCAAAGTGGTTGCACACAAAACCAAGAGAATTCTTTTTCTACAGGAATCCAAACACTTTATCGGACTTGCATTGAACGCAGTGGTGATTACAAGGAAAAATGATAAATGTGTTCTTTACTTATTCCGAATATATTCACACACACACACACACACACACACACACACACACACACACACACACACACACACACACACACACACACACACACACACACACACACACACACACACACACACACACACACACACACACACACACACACACACACACACACACACACACACACACACACACACACACACACACACACACACACACACACACACACACACACACACACACACACACACACACACACACACACACACACACACACACACACACACACACACACACACACACACACACACACACACACACACACACACACACACACACACACACACACACACACACACACACACACACACACACACACACACACACACACACACACACACACACACACACACACACACACACACACACACACACACACACACACACACACACACACACACACACACACACACACACACACACACACACACACACACACACACACACACACACACACACACACACACACACACACACACACACACACACACACACACACACACACACACACACACACACACACACACACACACACACACACACACACACACACACACACACACACACACACACACACACACACACACACACACACACACACACACACACACACACACACACACACACACACACACACACACACACACACACACACACACACACACACACACACACACACACACACACACACACACACACACACACACACACACACACACACACACACACACACACACACACACACACACACACACACACACACACACACACACACACACACACACACACACACACACACACACACACACACACACACACACACACACACACACACACACACACACACACACACACACACACACACACACACACACACACACACACACACACACACACACACACACACACACACACACACACACACACACACACACACACACACACACACACACACACACACACACACACACACACACACACACACACACACACACACACACACACACACACACACACACACACGTACGGACACACACACACGTACGCACACACACGTACGTACACACACACACACACACACACACACAACTTAAGATTTTCACTTGATGTCCCCTCGCGCAAGAAAGAGAAGAAAGAAAACAGTGTTCTTTGGTCGTGTAACGTTTTCTAGCCACATGCCACTTGAGCCAACATCTTCCGACTACAACGGTTGAGGTCTCTTTTCTGGACTCCTCCTAAGTAGACAGGCTTACAAAACTAGGACATTATACACACCTATAAGAAAGAGGCAAAACAGTGTTCTTTGGTCACGTAGCGAGAAAAGAGGTATTGAAGAACATCGTGACAACTGACAAAAGCAGCTGTTGAAGAGCTAGAAATAGTCCGAAAGAAATGATGCATGACCGTCTAACACGGTGGTGTAGAGTAGGGGTGGGTAAACTTATTGTGCGTAGGGCCACATTGACAAATGTAAAGCTATTGAGGGGCCGCATATGTGTTATGTCCATTTGTTTACAGCAAACTATCACAATAAGTAATTATTAATTATTTATAGGTTATTAAACAGTATATCTTATAAATAACTAATTTTTGCAATTTAATTTTGCTTGTACACTTATACATTATATTTTAAAATATGGACACAAACTATTATTAATTTGTTAACAAGATTTTAAATGTTTTTATTATAATCATTTTCTTAAAAATTATCTATCAATGGTTTTAATTTAGACACAAACCGGCTACATAGTCACTGCAATTGTTGATTTCTAATGAGATGTATGTACCTGCTTACAATTTTTGACAATAGTTTTGAAATCTGGAGCAAGTTTACTTGTTGAAATTCGCATGACAGCATGTAAGTTGCAGTCCGACAATAAAGACTTATTCTTAGATTTGTTAATCTTCAAGCAAGAAAATAATGCTTTTTCGCAAATATATGTTGATCCAAACAATGATAAAAGTTTAGCTGCAAAGTTTTTCAAGTTGGGAAATGATTCTTCTGATAAAGATCCATAGAAATCCAGCGAACCATCTGATTTGAATTTCTCTTTCAGGTCATGATCTGCTTGTACGTCAAGCTGCTCCAATTGTATGTCCTCTGTGGCTGTATCAAGTTCTGCACTAAAAGGGGAACTGAGAATATTGAATTGTGGCGCTAAGTTCTTGAAATCTTGGAATCGCCTTCCAAATTCTTTAGTCAATGCATCTAATTGGGCTTTGTACTTTTCAGTAATTTCACTAGAAATGGTTTCTTGTTTCAGCAAAGGGAAGTGACAAAACCTTTCTTCACTTGCTAGTCTGGAGAACAGTGAGAGTTTTGCCTGAAATGATTTTACATGTACATTAACTTCATGTGCAAACACAATATTACCCTGAAGTTTGACATTCAGTTCATTTAACTTTTCCATAATATTTGTGGCAAAGATAAAGTCTAACTTCCACACTTTATTGACAATGTTAGTATTAAAGTCACATTCAATGGCTTTCTTCTCTAGAAACATCACTATTTATTCTCTGAGGTCCCACACTCGCCTCAACACCTTGCCGAGACTCAGCCATCGAACACTGGTGTGGTACAGGACATCAGAATGTTCAGTTTCCAAATCGTCAAGTAATGCCTTGAACTGTCTGTGATTAAGTCCTCTTGATCTGATGAGGTTGATGACACTGACAATTGGGTCAATAACATGCTTGATATTCAAAACAGTTTTAAACAGACTTTCTTGATGAATCATACAGTGAAGTGGTAATAATGTGTGGTCTGGATATTCTGCTTTAATCTTATCACTTATCAACTTTTCCAGACCTACATTTTTACCAGTGAAAGCACGAGCTCCGTCAGTTGTAACACTTGCCATCTTGTTCCAAACCAACCCAGTTCTTAATACAGTTAGTAACAGCATTGAATATATCATGGCCGGTGGTTGTGTCTTTGAGTGACTCAATAGTAACTCTTCAGTGAGTTTGAAAGAAGTGTTTATTCCACGTATAAATATTAATAATTGGGCAGTATCATGTACATCGGTACTCTCATCCAATGCAAGAGAGTACCAGAAAAATTATTTACTTGCATCAAATTATTATTATTTTTTTTTTTTTTTTGCATCAAAAACAAAATTTGTTTATGCATCAAATTGTCACTGATCTTGTCAACACGTCTCACCACAATTCCCCTTGATAAAGTAATGTTGTCAAATTTGTTTTTCTTCTTCTGGACACATAATGTTTGCTGCATCTAGCAAACATTCCTCGATGGACTCGCCATCAGAAAATGGCTTGTTCTGTTTCACAATTCTGTGTGACAACAGAAGGCTGGTATCTGTCGCAGCATCTTGAATTGAAGACTGTTTAGTGAAAACAGTTTGCTGTTTCTCCACATTTTTCACCAACTCCATGCATTTCCTTTCCCTCTCCTCGGTTGTTAAATTGTTTCCGAAATCGGAATGTTTTGTTTGATAATGTCTTTTTAAATTGTACTCCTTGAAGACAGCCACTGACTCACGACATAACAAGCAAACTGATTTGCTGCCAGCTTTTATAAAACACTATTTAGTTGTCCATTCATCATTAAAACACGGCATTCATCTTCAGTCTAACGATTTTTAGTTCTAACAGTTTTAATTCTAACAGTTAGAATATTACAAAACTTTAAAAAGGAAATGGAAAAAAAAAAAAAAAAAAAAAAAAAAAAAAAAAAAAAAAAAAAAAAAAACCTACTACCGGCTGTATGTGAAAATAAAATATTCGGAAAACAAGGAGTAAACGAATACATTTCAGAAATATATCAAGACTACTACAACAAATAAATTAATTTGAACATTGTAAATGTGGAAATAATTTATAACAGCAAATAACTTTTAAATTTAATATTTTCTTGCAAAATAAATCATTTTATTCACCGGAGAAATATCTGTCTTTTTATAAAATAATCCTTATTAAATGTTTACATGTAGATAAATATTTCTCTATATTAAAATCGATAAATTCGCATTTTAGCATTACATTACGAAGGTCAGGGACTGTTTACAAAAATAGAAAGTTAGAAAGACAATTTATCAAAAATGTTAAAACTATCATAACGGTGCGTGAAATTCTGTAAAATTCAACAAAATAACTTAAAAACGAAATAATTCTTTTTTTTCCTAAATGCCCTCGAGGGCCGCATAATATTAGTTGCCGGGTCGCATGCGGCCCACTGGCCGTAGTTTGCCAACCCGTTGTGTAGAGGAATGACTGGCACCTTGGCGTCTTAATAGAAGATAGTTTGTAAAAAGGGAGTTAAACCTCTTCATAGCACAAAACTTGGCCTGAGTTTAGGGAACATCTGTTGCCCATGCCGCATGATCACTCTCTTGGCCTGTCTAATTTACCTCAGGAGAAAGGTAAAACAAAACGATCTGCAACAAGACAAGCTGCAGAAGCTGCTGGATGAGCAAAGCAATGCTCAAATAGTTCGCCTGTCGGAGCTTCCATCCTGAACCAGTTGCCGACCAAAGCTTAGGTCCTTTACTGCCTTGCCATGACATTTAATTATTAGGTTACATTTCCTCGCACTATGGTATGGCTTGTATCCCCCTCCCCCCCCCCCCGCATTTGCTCTCCTCTGCCCGAAGCCGTTGGCCCAATGTAGGGTTTGAAGATTGAGTACAACCCACTATACTGGCAACACACTACTGACGAACTCAAAAGAGAGCTAAACTCGAGTCTAGTGCTTTCAATCTGATTGGACAAGGCCCAAGGTTCGTGCCGGAATATGATCAGCGTTGCCAGCAGTGGTCAGTGCTCAATATTCAAATTTCAAATCCCGAAACAACCAAATAAATCAATGTGGGTGTAGGCTTTTGTAAAGGAATACCATCAATGGAAATTATCCAGAACACCAAGGACCGAGATCTGCGGAGAGACGTCAAAACTTACACAAAGTTCCAAGGCAAATGATGACGATGATGATGATGATGATGATGATGATGATGATGATGATGATGATGATGATGATGATGAAATGTATGACTTTACCTCGCCTGTCATGTTCATAATTCTTATCACCAGATTAAACATGGCATCAATGGACAAACCATTGTCAGCGAGACATTTGGAGATCGTCTCATATTCACTCAGGCAGACTGGAGCGGGGTTACCAGCGACCATGAAAGCGGTTATGGCACCTGAGGATATATTAGTTGCACATTGTTAGTTGCACATTGTTGCACACCGGAATAAGTGGACAACTCTGTAGCTGAGCAGAGCAGTGCACTCACTTGTCCTTACGGTCGGAAATGGCTGTCAAAGGCAGAGATAAAAAGACCACCATGTGAATGTGGAAGGCACGGGGAAACCACCACATTATCTTCCCAAGACTTCATGGCAAAATATATATCAGAGTTAGTGAACGACGTTAATGGCTGTCTTAGGACATCCTCGTCCGGTAGGTACAGTCATGAGCCACAGGTGACACCAGACCGTCATCCAGCTACTGATGGCAAAATCATAACTAAAATAAATAAATTTAGAGTAGGAACATGGAATGTTAGGACATTAAATGAGCTAGGAAAGTTGACCAATGTTCTAAGAGAGATGAATAGCATGAAAATGAATATACTAGGCGTTAGTGAGATGAGATGGAAGGGATCGGGCAAAATTATAGCTGACAATCACACAATAATTTATTCTGGAGGGGATACACACGAAAAAGGTGTAGGAATAATATTAGACGAAAAAACAGCCAAGTCAATTAATGGATACTGGTGTATTTCAGATAGAGTAGTTATGGTAAAAATCAAAGGCAAACCAATAGACATAAATATTATACAGGTATATGCACCAACAACAAGCAGTAGTGATGAAGAAATACAACACTTTTACGACGAAATAGAAATGGCGATGGCTCAAATTGGATCACAAGAAATAAAAATAATACTTGGTGATTTTAATACAAAAGTAGGAAAGGGGGAAATGGAGGATGCAGGGGGGAATTATGGTTTAGGTACAAGAAATGAAAGAGGGGAAAAGCTAATAGAATGGGCAAATATCAATGATATGATAATTGGAAACACATGGTTTAAACACCATAAAAGACGACTGTACACATGGAAAAGCCCTGATAAGAAAATTCGCAACCAAATTGACTACATAATAATTAATAAAAGATATAGAAATGCTTTAATTAATGTAAAGACAATGCCTGGTGCTGACTGTAATAGTGATCATGTACCACTATGTGACAAATAAAAGTAAGATTAAAGAGAGGGGAAAAAATGGTTAAGAACATGAGACTTAATAAAGAGGTTCTGAAAATAGATAAAGAACTGCAAGAACAATACAGAGTGACTGTGAAAAATAGGTACAATGCGATAGCTAAAATACAGAATATAAATGAACAATGGGAAATGTTAAGGGACTCCATTCATCAAACTAGCAAAGAAGTATTACCGGAGAGAGGCAAAATAGCTAAGAAAAAAATGGATGAATGAAGAAATCTTAAAACTGATGGACAAAAGAAAACAGTAAAAATGACAAACGAGAATACGCTAAGATAAATAAAGAAATAAAAGATAAATATGGGAAGGCTAAAGAAAGTTGGTTAAACAAGCAATGCAAAAAAATTGAATTAAATTCCATTAATGATACAAAAAATATGTACAGACAAATCAGTGAGCTTACAGGAAGAAAAATAAGAATAAATACAGGGTGTTTGAAATCAAAAACAGGAAAGATATTATTAGAGGAAGGTGCTATAATGAAGAGGTGGAATGAGTATATAAGAGAATTATATGACGGAGAAAGGGAAGAATTAACAGAAGATAGTAACTTAGAAGGTCCACCTATTCTGAAAGAAGAAGTCGCTGACGCTATGAAACGTATGAAGAAAGGAAAAACAGCTGGGCCAGATGAAATCACAATAGAAGAATTAGAAGTATTGGGAGAATTTGGAGTAGATATATTAACCAAAATGTTGAATGATATTTACAATAATGGATATTTACCCAGTGATATGCTGAAATCTGTATTTATAGCTATACCATAAAGACCAGGAGCAATTGATTGTGAAGATTTTCGTACAATTAACCTCATAAACCATATCACTAAGCTTCTACTCAGAATCATAATGAGAAGAAACAAAAAGAAAATAAAAATGGAAATTAGTGAAGAACATTAAGGATTTGTGGAAGGAAAGGGCACAAACAATGCAATTTATACATTACGGACACTAATAGAAAGGTCAATAGAGAAACAGAGAGACATATATTTGTGCTTCATAGATTATACTAAGGCATTTGATAAAGTAAAACATGATGAACTGATTAAAATGTTGGAAGATATCAACATTGATGGAAAAGATTTAAGAATAATAAAGAATGTTTACTGGAACCAAGTAGCAGCAATTAAAATGGGAAATAAAGAGGGTAGTTACGAACAGATAAAGCTAGGAGTACGACAGGGGTGTGTCTTGTCACCAGATCTTTTCTCCCTGTATAGCGAAGTAATAATGAGAGAGATCAAAGAGATGCCAGGAATACTAGTTGGAGGTTATAATATAAATAATATACGCTATGCAGATGACACAGTATTGGTGGCGGATAATTCAACAGACCTACAGCAATTATTAGACGTTGAAGTAACACAGAGTGCAAGGAAAGGACTCTCCTTGAATATCAAGAAAACAGTAACAATGGTAATATCAAAGAAAATGGTGACACCAAAATGTGACACAGAAATAGAAGGAAAAATCCTTAAACAAGTGGATAATTTTAGATACCTAGGGGCATTTATAACATCAGATGGAAGATGTACAACAGAGATTAGGAGCAGAATAGGGCAGGCAAAAGCCGCATTTCAGAAAATGAAGAGTATCTTGTGCAATAAGTCACTATCACTGAATGTAAGAAAGAGAGTGCTGAAATGCTATGTAGAACCAGTTTTGCTGTATGGCAGTGAATCTTGGAATGTAAATGAACAAAGTAAGAAGAAATTAGAAGCAACAGAGATGTGGTTCCTGAGACGAATGTTGCGAATTCCTTGGACTGCCAGAGTAACTAACGATGACTGCCTGAAACAGGCTAATGAAACTAGAACATTATATACAACAATAAGACAGAGACAAACATCTTTCTTCGGTCACGTGATGAGAAGAGGGGCACTGGAGAACATTGTAACAACTGTAAAGATCGAGGGGAAGAGAGGCAGAGGCAGACCAAGAGAAATGATGCTGGATGGATTGAGACGGTGTCATGGAGGAATATCAGCAGCAGAGTTGATCCAGAAAACCAAAGACCGAGATCTGTGGAGAGCCATGAACACCTACGCCAGCTGGCACGACACTTGATGATGATGATGATGACATTGTTTTTGCAGGATAGCAATATAGCAATTAATCACGCAAGTTAAAACATGAACATCTACAAATATAGGGTGTATTTTTAATGACTGTGCAGTGTTTGAAAATATTTCCGGTCTAAGTTTTGTATTTACTCTCTGTAAAGTTCATGCAGCATAATAGATAAATACAAAACTTGGACCGGCAATAGTTTAAAACACTGCACAGTCATTAAAAATACACCCCGTAACTTGGTCAAGCAATGACAGCCGATAGCGCTACAAATTTTGCGAAGAGATTTGAAATGGCTAAGATCACATTGTGTTTTGTTTCCTTTGCCCGCTTTGAACTCAAGCGTAGTCTATAAACGTGCTACTACTTGTAGTAGTACTGGACTGGTTTTGGCGTGTGGATTAGTGTTCCCAGTAACAGCGCCCCTCGCACACCGGAAGTTTAAGAACAAGCGCTCTTGTCCATTCGGCCATACTGACCCCCGATATATTTAACGTCGTGTAAAATATTTTTTTTTAAATGTTGCATATCCCTTATAGCAGACCGTGTCGCGTTGTGTTATAACGTGTTGGTATAGGAGCTGGTCGTTTAGAAAGCAATGGCAAGCTACTGAACGTAAAAACTTGCCTAATACATCAACAGCAGCTAAGAAATGCTTGATAGACCAAGAAGACGGTGGAGAGATAATATATAATTAGACCTACACGCATTTGGAATCAACGACTGGCAAGAGAAGGTCAACCAGAGAGACAAATGGAGACGGATTGTATCTGCAGCAAAGAACCTCAATGGTTCGGAACGCTGAAGAAGAAGAGATCCCTTACAAGACGGTACAGTCAACACCAGCATTTTTCAGCTGCTGTTGATGTACTAGGCAAGATTACTCTCAGTAGTTTGCCATTGCTTTCTGAGCGACCGGCTCACATGCCCCGTAAGTTACCAACTCGGCGAGAACCGCTACCGATTCTCATGCAGGTTACGTTACTGACGAGAATACACGGGATTACGGAGAAAGACGTTAACGCCTGTGCCAGGGAGACCGGCGTGTAAATATACTTGTCTTAAAATAAACATCTCAGACACGGAAACTGAAGTTCATGAGTTGAGTTGAGTTGAGCTAAGCTCAGAACCGACATCACTGCACTCAGGACATTCCCATACGCGCTCCGTCCCCTCGTTCAACAGCCAGCGAAAAGTCATGGTACTAATCGTTCCCACCGCTATCTGATTGAAAGTTATCCTGGTCTTCTCTCTCAGTTTTGAGATTCTTTAACAACACCTGCGATCCCCCGCAATCCCATTCTTTCCACATAGGGTTCTCAATCTCTCTCCCCCCCCCCCCCCCGCCTTCTCCAACTGGTCCCACACACGCACAACCACCTCTCCCTTGTCCATAGGTAATCTACCACCCCTGCCAGCCTATCTACCTGTTCATTTCCCAGCACCACTGCATGGCGAGGGAAAATATCCATAACATTCTCACAATCTGTGACCTCTGAAGCGAGGAAAGCCATTCCATACGAAACATTCCTTTCTCCACCTTACTAAGCATACTCCTTGAAGTTCAGGAAATTCTATGTAGTTGTCTTCCTCTTCTACTTCTGCGAAGAAAGTTTGCTTTGCGTCTATTGCAGCATGGGTCACAAGCAGGATGGTGCATGGCAACCATTACTGTATATGGAGTCCATTGTCTAGTCCTGTGTCACTTGGGTCTACATCTTCACACTTCGACAGACTAGGTTTCTTGTGTGTGTGTGTGTGTGTGTGTGTGTGTGTGTGTGTGTGTGTGGGTGTGTGTGTGTGTGTGTGTGTGTGTGTTAAACACTACTGTATGGAGTGGGAACACATAAATATTTGTCTTCAACATTACCCGGTCGGTAACTATAGCTTTCTATGTTTATGATGTCAAGTATATTATATTACATTTACGGTTACTTGTGTTGTCAAACGCTTCCTCTAGTCTCTACTTCCTACTTTGACTCCAATGAGCGTCAAACATGACATTTGTGGTTATTTACCTTGTCAACAATATAAAATGACACAAAGTAGTGCAGCTTTACATAACAGAATTACGACACATACAGGACATTGCAGCGATTAGCTTTCATCAGTAAACAAACATATTCACAAAACACAACATATAGTCAATGAGATCTCCTGTGACTGCATTAAAATATGACCACAGGACGAGAAGAATAAAAAGATGAAAAAATGAAAGCAATGAAGAGAAAATGAAAATTGGAAAAAATATATTCATACCTACCTCAGAATTCCGAGCTGTGTTTCTGGCTATACACAGCTCGGAATTCTGAGGTATGTATAAACATTTTTATATGGCGCTCATAGACATATGGCGTTATATACATTTGTGTCTAGAACAATACGTGCAAAGATATTCATGACCTCACTTATGATATACTCAAGTGTGTAAAAGAGGCCTTTACATTAATTACCAATACGGATCAAGTGTATAAAAGACTCCTTTACTTACAATTTACCCAATACGGCTCAAACGTATACGTCTCCTTTACTTTAGTTTTAATAAGTAAGCCAAAGTTGTAGAGATAAACAGTCTCCCTGGCCAGTCAACAGGTGGGAGGCATCAATGAAACTACAATCCTATATTGCAATAAAATATTGTTTAAACAACCTCACGTTCTGCCCTGAGATGTTTCTTCAATGTCGCACGTCCGTTGAATGCAAAAAATGCGATCAATCTCAACCACATGTTGATTTTTGTTTGGCAATTTTGTGTTCAGTAGCTTGCCACTGCTTTCTGAACGAGTAGTCAACGTTGACGTCGTACTGACTGGACTGAACGCACAACCCCACCGTCAGCGCAATGGAAGTTTAAGCGGAAACGCTGCCACGCTGACATCTACCCTGAGATTGTCTATGCTTTCATTACGACCTTTGAACAATTCCGGGTGCGTGTTTGGAGTTTTTTGATTTGTCCAGGCCCAGGGGTAAATCTCCCATGCCCAAACAGTCGCAATATACTTTATAGACTACTAGCTGACACGGCCCGGCTTCGCCCAGACTCTGGTGGGGAGCATCTCATTTAATTCATATAAGTAGTCATATAAGCTCCCGTTCCCGACTGTCTGTCTGTCTGTCTGTCTATCTATCTGTCTGTCTGTCTGTCTGTCTGTCTGACCCGGCCCAGCCCATGGTGGAGAGCATCTCATTTAAATCATATAAGTAGTCATATAAGATCCCGTTCCCGACTATCTGTATGTCTGTCTGTCTTGGGTAAATGGAGGAGGGAGGAGGAAGAGGGAGGTGGAGGAGGGAAGAGGAGGGAGGAGGAGGGAGGAGGAGACAGGAGGAATAGGAGGGAGGAGGAGGGATTAGGAAGAGGAGGGAGGAGTAGGGTGGAGGAGGAGGGGGAGGAGGAGGGAGGAGGAAGAGGGAGAAGGAGGGAGGAGGAGATCGCAGGAGGAGGAGGAGGAGGAGAGGGAGGAGGAGGAGGGAGAGGGAGGAGGAGGGAGGAGGAGGAGAGAGTAGGCGGAGGGAGGAGGCGGAGGGAGCAGGAAGAGGGAGGAAGAGGGAGGAAGAGGGAGGAGGAGGAGGGAGGAGAAGGAGGAGGGAGGAGTAGAGAGTGGGAGGAGGGAGGAGGCGGAGGGAGGAAGAGGGAGGAGGAAGAGGGAGAAGGAGGAGGGAGGAGAAGGAGGGAAGAGGATGAGAGGGAGGAGGAGGAAGAGGGAGGAGGAGGAATGTGAAGGGAGGAGGAGGGAGGAGGTAGAGGGAGGAGGAGGAGGAGGGAGGAGGATAGAGGAGGAGGAGGGAGGAGGAGGAAGAGGGAGGAGGAGGAATGTGAAGGGAGGAGGAGGGAGGAGGTAGAGAGAGGAGGAGGAGGGAGGAGGAGAATGGAGGAGGAGGGATGAGGAGGAGAGGGAGGAGGAGGGGGAGGAGGGGGAGGAGGGGGAGGAGGAGGGAGGAAGAAGGAGGAGGGAGGAAGACGGATGAGGGGGAGGAGGGAGGGGTAGGAGGGGGAGGAGGAGAAGGGAGGAGAAGGGAGGAGGAGGGAGCAGGAGGAAGGAGGAGGGAGGAGGAGGAGGAAGAGGGAGGAGGAGGGAGGAGAAAGAGAGAGGAGGGAGGAGGAAGAGAGAGGAGGGAGGAGGAGGGAGGAAGAGATAGGCGGAGAGAGGAGGAGGAGGGAGGAGGAGGAGTAGGGATGAATAGAAGGGAGGAGAAGGGAGGAGGAGGGATTAAGAGAAAGAGGGGGGAAAGGGGAGAGGGAGGAGGGAGGAGGAGGAGGAAGAGGGATGAGGAGGGAGGAGGAGGGAGGAGGGAGGATGAGGAGGAGGGAGGAGGAGGAGGGAGGATGGTGAAGGAGGAGGAGGAGGAGGGAGGAGGGTGAAGGAGGAGGAGGAGGGGGAGGAGGAGGGAGAAGGAGGAGGAGGGAGGAGGAGAACGTAGGTGGGGGAGGATGAGAATGGAGGAGGGAGAGGGAGGAGGAGGGAGGAGGAGGAGAGAGAAGGAGGAGGGAGGAAGAGGTAGAAGGAGGAGGGAGAAGGAGGGAGGAGGAGACAGGAGGAATAGGAGGGAGGAGGAGGGATTAGGAAGAGGAGGGAGGAGTAGGGTGGAGGAGGAGGGGGGAGAAGGAGGGAGGAGGAAGAGGGAGAAGGAGGGAGGAGGAGAGAGGAGGAGGAGGAGGAGGAGAAGGGAGTAGGAGGAGGGAGAGGAGGAGGAGGGAGGAGGAGGGGTAGGCGGAGGGAGGAGGCGGAGGGAGCAGGAAGAGGGAGGAAGAGGGAGGAGGAAGAGGGAGAAGGAGGGAGGAGAAGGAGGAGGGAGGAGGAGGAAGCGGGAGGAGGAGGATGGAGGTGGGAGGAGGGAGGAGGCGGAGGGAGGAAGAGGGAGGAGGAAGAGGGAGAAGGGAGGAGGAGGGAGGAGGTAGTAGGATGATTGATTGCCATCCCACCAGGTTAATATGTTATCGCGGACCTCAGAGAGAAGTGTCTATGTAGAAGACCATTTCCTGGACGTACGTATTTTGGGAGGGGGAGGAGGGAGGAGGGAGGAGGAGGAAGAAGAAAAAAAAACTACGACAGTTGGCATCTCTGGAATGAAAGGAAGGCGTGTAGAAAATTTCATCTCAATCGGATGGGCCGTTCGCGAGCGCATAAAGGACATACATACAGAGATACATAAATAAATACGCAAATACGCACATCCTAATTTATATATAAGATAATCTTTGTTTAAATTGGAAAGCTTATCGAGTTAAGTGCACCCACCTCACGATGTGCGAGACGAATATAACTCTCGACTACCCGATCAAAACACAGCACTCAAGCGTGTCGTCATAAATCTCTTCAATTGAAATATGCAGAACAATTTGCTATAATTCTAAGTAGATTAGTAGGTTAACCCACCCTGTTCAAATGGTTGCTTTAACACACAAGGTAAACAGCTTTCTTTGGTCATGTGATGAGAAAAGAGACACTGGAGAACATCGTGACAACTGAAAAGATCAGTGGGAAAAGAGGCAGAAGCAAACCAAGAGAAATGATGTTGGATGCTGAAGACGATGTCATAGAGAAAAATCATAAGCAGAATTGATCCAGATCACCAAGCAACATGTTTATGGTTCTGTCGCCCTGCTACTGAGTTTAGCGCATGACACGACACTTTGAGCTATGAATTTCGTGTGGAATACTTTTACATCAGTCCGCTGTTGTTTGTAGCGTAAATTGCATATTCGGAATGATGGCGGCCGGCCTGTTGCTGAACAGACTGGATTGCCCTATGCAGTAATGCGTGGCTGCTGGTTTTCTAGTGACTGTCGTTTCCATCGACGATAAACTGTATTTTTCGTGGAGGACTATTGTATTGGCATTCCGGCGGCGGCATTATGCATAGTATCCCTGTGCTGTCTGTTGGTTTGGCGAGACTCCTGTCTGTTCCACATTCCAAAGGGGGCAGCGAGGAGCAATTTTGTGTGATATTCACAGGAACGGGAACGGAGCATAATGGGAACGATCCGTTGCCGTAAAGTTGGAACCGCAACTAATGACTAATAATGACCAAAGATCGAGATCTTTGGAAAGACATGAGCGCCTTCGTCACCTGGCACGATACATGCTTATGACGAGTATATTACACCTGTGGTTCTCAACCTTTTTTTTGTGTGTGGCTCAAGCACCCCTTCACCATATGTTCAGAATGTCATCCCCCCTTTTTTTCGTATGTCCACCCCCCCCCCCTTTATAAACTATCTACGCTAAATTAAATAACACATACTAGAACAAGTCTAGACGTCTACAAAAGATTTTCGTGTGGAATGGCTATCGCCGCTTCAGAGGTCACAGATTGTGAGAATTGTGTGGATATTTTGCCCTGGCTATGCAGGAGAATGAACAGGTTGATAGGTTAGCAGAAAATGCACCTTTTGGTGGTAGATTACCTAAGGGTAAAGGTGAGGTGGTCGTGCGCCTGCAGGTGGAGAAGATGCAGGAACAGACTGAGAACCCGTATGTACAAAGAATGATATTGCATGGGGGTCGGCGGGGTTCTGGAAGAATCTCAAAACTGAGAGGGAAGACCAGGAGAACTTTCTGTCAGATAGCGGCGGTGGGAACGATTAGAAGTATGACTCTTCGCTGGCTGTTGAACGAGGGGACGAAGCGCGTATGGGAATGTCCTGAGTGCAGCGATGTCGGTTCTTAGCTCAACTCAACGCAGCGCAACTGGGAGAAAAGTCTCTAACCCTGCCTTGTTCCTGCGAGTCTGCGAGATGCGAGTCTTTTTTTTTCTCCTCAGGTGATGGACCTGAACGTCAAGGTACCGAACGTAAGTGTTGAGTTTAGTCTCTTGGGGGATACTCAAACCACCGACCAATCAATCAATCAGTCAACCAAGAAATCAATCAAGCAAAAAGTCCATCAATCAGACAGAGTCCACGAAACAACCAATCTAATCATTAACGAACCAACTAACCTGACTACCAATCTACCATCCAACCAACTTATCTACCCACTAATCAAGTAATAAATCAACAAACCCATCCACCCACCAATTAACCTTCTAACCCATCCACCAAACAACCAACTAATCCACCCACCAACTAACCAACCAACAAATCAACAATCCCACCTACCCACCAACCAACCATCTACTAACCCATCGAACTTCCAACCAACCAACGTACCCACCCACCACATAAACCACCCATCAACCAAACAACCTACCTATCAACCAACCAAGCAACCAGCCAACAAAACAACTAACCCTCCCATCAACCAACCAAATAACCTACCAACCAACCAAACAACTAACCCACCTGCCCATCAATTAATCAACCAACTAGCCACCATCTATTTCTTCTGTCGCGATTCCTCTCATAATGAAACACATCTTTCATACAATCAATAACCTCACATAAAGCCATGCATTCACTAACACTCCTGTCTGAATTAATGCAGTCACTAACATTCCTGTCTGAATTAACGCAAACATTCTCACCGAAAGCAAACAACCAATGATTCTCTTTGGATGTAGATAATCATTTTCAGACCGAAAATAAGTAGGTAATTAAAATACGTCTTAGTAAGACAGAAAAGTCACAAGACAAACATAATTATACCCGGACATCTCACTAATTAAAAGAATATTCGCTGCATTCTATAGAATGTTTGATGACTTTTTAGCAACTACGTGAACAATGATAAATTAAACTGAGAAAATGTTGAGACATTAAACAGTGACCCAGATTGTGAATAATTAAACAGTTATGAGTTTGGTGGCATTCTAACACGTAGCCAAATGTTGGCTAAATGAAATAATTGTGTTAATGAACTTTCAATAACCAGAAGGAAAGATGCTAAATTTTCCAAGACAGAAGGACAAGGACAATGTCAAGTTCCAGGTACATTGCAGCAGATACTTGGACACACTGGTGATCCAGGAGAAGACAAGACAGAGACACAACAAAGACAAGACAAGGCAGAGACAAGTGAGAGAAATCATTGACAAAGCAGAGACAAAACATAGACAAGACATAGGCAAAGGAGAGACAAGACAGAGACAAGTTAGAGACAAAACAGAGACAAGGTAGAGACTAGACACAGACTAGACAGAGACAAGTCAGAGACAAGACAGAGACTAGACATAGACTAGACATAGACTAAACATAGACTAGACATAGACAAATTAGAGACAAGACATAGACAAGGCAGAGACAACACAGAGACAAGGCAGAGACAAGACAGGGACAAAGCAGAGACAAGGCAGTAACAAAACAGAGACAAGTCAGAGAAACCGAGACAGCCTAAGCCACCTGATCTCAAATGAAATAAAAGACATAATGTGCAACAAACAAACAAAACATACAAACAAATCTCCAGAAAAATGCAACCCTGAGTAAAATGTAACAATAAAACATAAACACGTACAAAGTGATTGCCTGCTAAGACATACGCCCCTGGTTCAATTCCCATCAGAGAAAGGATTACATGTTCAGTTCAGTACAGCTCTGGGATTGACCTGCGCTCTAAAATGGGTACCAGAAAATGTTTTGGAAGCAAAGGCGGCCGGCGAGATACTGACCATATCACCCAATGAGTGAATATTGGTATATAAAGATATGGGGCTAGAATCACATACCCAATAGGACCGACAGCGTGAAGGAGGGTCCATGTCTGCTTCCTTACTGAATATATCAATATGTGGCTAGCCCGCTGGCCTGCCGCCCCGGATGTCAGGGGTTCGAATTCACATCGAGGCGGATTTTTACATTTGACATGGGCTTTCAGACGACCCATCCTAAAATGAGTAGGGGAGGTCAGCCTGGCCGAATAGATAAGAACGCATGTTCATAAACATCCGGTGTGCTGATGCCGTGGTAAGGGGTTCAACCCCTACACCGGTCAGTTGGACTAAAATGTTGACTTGTCCTTGACTTGGGGACGTAAATTACAAGTACCTCTGAAGTCGGAGTGGGATCGCCTGATGGCGAGGGTCACTGTTACTAGGGAAAGCTAATCCACATGTAAAAATCAGTCCAGCACTACTAGAAGTAGTGTGTATGAACTACACTTGAGTTCAAAGCGAGAGAGGGCAAAATAAAGTTTAGTGGACGGATCAACATCACGGCACACGGTATAGCCCATAAGTGCTCCGTTCTACTCCTAACTCAAGCCTGAGTCCGGAGAATCTCAGCTCAGTGCACAAACCTCGTAGCACCGGCGAGGATGCTAAAACACTTTGGGTAGATTTTTAACTGGACATTTTTCCCGGGCAGCGAAGTTAGTCTACTATTTTTCGATTTCCAACTGCCAAGGGATGTTTTATGTGCGCAACAATACACATGGGCGTCCGATCTCACTACCCAGAGATCGGGGGAAATTTTGTTACTAGAAGTTCACGTGAAAAATTCCCGACCCTCACCGGGGCTTGAACCCGGGACCTCCAGCACTCGAGGCGGACAATGAACAAGACGCATAAAAACATCTCTCTATCTATGGAACACGAACACAACGAAGCGTTACCGTTCCTAGATATTCTAAGGAGACGTAAAGCAGACGGCACAATTCAAAGATCGGTGTATCGCAAAGGAACATGGACTGGCCAATACCTAAATTTTCAGAGCTTCACACCTGTCCAGTACAAACGGGGCTTAGTACGGACCTTGTTTGACCATGCTAGAAAGATATGCGCCCAGGACACACTGACAGAGGAATTTGAAACTCTGAAGAATGTCTTAAACCTGAATGGGTACTCCACAGGATTTATAAAGCGCCACTGCCAACAGCCCAAACCCAAAGCAGACGTAACTACAGTCCCTAAACTCAAGGTATTCATCCAGCTAACCTTTCGAGGGGATGACGTAATGCAACGTCTACAAGACCGGCTTACTACAGCAGTAGGCCGAACATTATGTGCGGCAACTCCAGTCATTAGATACAAAACCGTACCGATTCCTACACCAGCAGTCAAAGAGCCTGTTCCTCTGTACGCCACAAACAATTGTATTTACCAATTCACATGTAGATGCCAGGCCGTTTACATTGGTAGAACAGAGAAACAGCTTAACAAACGGGTGTCAGAACACATACCTCAATGGGTCAACAAGATACAACACACAGGAGATGCTAGCCTCGTGGGGCCGACACACCGGAAGCTCCCGGTGTCTTCAATCGGGAGGCACATTGTCGAAAGTGGCCATGTGGTGGCCAGAGACACTGAATTTCGCGTGTTGTTTAACACACAAAATACTCGCTTGTTAAAATTTGCAGAAGCAATTATGATCTATCAACGCAAGCCAGAATTGTGTAAACAGAAAGACATGTTAGTCAGCTTAAAATTACCGTGGTAGATAAGTGACATTACTGTGCGAATTTGTGTATATTTCAACTTGAAGGATTTATCTAGTTAATTTCACGTAAGTTGTGTGATTTCTGCAGTATGTACCTGACGAGATGCAGCGAAATATGCCAGGCAATAAATCGTGCAATCTATTGTTTGTGTCTTCGTTATTCAAATTCACTACGGGAAAACATTGTTTTGTATTACTACAATGTCCAACAATTGTTTTAGGTCTGTTAATTTATCGGCCACCAACACTGTGTCATCTGCATGGCGTATACTATTTATATTATAACCTCCAACTAGTATTTCTGGCTTCTCTTTGATCTCTCTCATTATTACTTCACTATATAGGGGGAAGAGATCTGGTGACAAGATAAAGTAAAGAAGGTCAAATACACATCAAGAAACACAAAATTTGATCTACATGCACTGAAGATTGAGGAGATAAATTCAATGAAGAGGTAAAGAACAGATGTGATGTAATGTGCGATTTATAAATTTTATTTCAACATGTCAGCGACCAATGAAAGATATTAAAGAAATCAGTCAGACAAACTGCATAAAAAACTATCCCAAAAATGAAGATGATGGGATGTAAGAAATCGTTGATGAAAGACATCTTAACACTCATAGAAATAAGTAGAAATTATAAAAATAACCATGAAAAATATGAAAAGATTCACAGGAAAATTAAGCATTTGTGCAAAGAGGCAAAAGAAGCACGGCTTGAAACAAACTGCTGTGGAATTGTAAACCATCACAACACGCGGAATACCAAATTATTGCACAAAAGAATTAATGACGTCACTAACAACATAATACTGATTATATCTTCGTACAATACAGACAAATAGTTGTTATGAAGAAATACAACACTTTTACGATGAAGTAGAAATGGCTGTCTCAAATTAGACCGCAAGAAATATAAATAATACTAGGAGATTTTAATGCAAACGTAGGAAAGGGGGGAAATGGAGGGTGTGCTTGTAGTGGCTAATTATGATTTATGAACTCTATTAAAGACACACAAAATATGCACAGACAAATAAGAGAACTACGGGAAGATAAATAAGAATAAATACACGGTGTTTAAAATTAAAAACAGGAAAGATATTACTGGAGGAAGATGCTTTAATGAAGAGGTGGAAGAAGTATATAAGAGAATTATATGATGAAGAAAGGGAATAATTAACATAAGAAAGTAACTGAGAAGGTCCACCTATTCTAAAAGAAGTCGCTGACACTGTCAAACATATGAAGAAGTGAAAAACAGCTGGACCAGATGAAATCTCAGTAGAAGAATTAGAAGTATTGGGAGAATTTGAAGTAGATATAGTAACCAAAATGTTGAATGATATTTACAGCAGTGGATATCTACCGAGCGACATACTGAAATCTGTATTTATAGCTATACCAAAAAGTCCAGGAGCAATTGAATGCGAAGATTATCGTACAATTAACCTCATAGACCATGTCACTAAGCTTTTGCTCAGAATTATAATGAGAAGAACAAGAAAGAAAATAAAATTGGAAATTGGTGAAGATTGTCTGGATTTGTGGAAGGAAAGGGTACAAACAATGCAATATACACATTACGAACATTTATAGAAAGATCAATAGAGACATAGAAAGACATATATTTGTGCTTCATAGATTATACTAAGTCATTTGATAAAGTAAAACATGATGAATTGATTAAAATGTTGGAAGATATTAACATTGATGGAAAAGATCTCAGAATAATAAAGACTATTTACTGGAACCATGTAGCAGCAATTAAAATGGGAAATAAAGAGGGCAATTTTGAACAAATAAAGCTAGGAGTACGACAGGGATGTGTATTGTCACCGGATCTCTTCTCCCTCTATAGCGAAGTAATAATGAAAGAGATCAAAGAGAAGCCAGGAATACTAATCTGAGGTTGTTATATAAACAATATACGCTATGCAGACGACACAGTATTGGTGGCGGATAATGCAAAAGATCTACACCAATTATTGGACATTGGAGTAACAGACAGTGCAAAGAAAGGACGCTCCTTTAATATCAAGAAAACTGTAATATTGGTGATATCAAAGAAAAAGGAAATAGAAGGGAAAATTCTTAATTAAGTTGATAATTTTAAATACTTAGGGGCATTCATAAAATCAGATGGAAGGTGCACAACAGAGCTTAAAAGCAGAATTTTTTTTTTTTTGGTTGCATATCCTTTACAGGACATCGCTGTCAACACCAGCATCTTTCAGCTGTTTGTTGATTTCTTGGCAAGATTACGCTCAGTAGTTTGCCATTGTTTTCTGAGCGGCCGGCTCACATACCCCGTAAGTTACCTATGCGATTCGAACCAGTACTGATTCTCACCGTCATCACGTTACCGACGAGAGTATACGCGATTACGGAGAAAAGTCATAACCTCTAAGCCACGAAGCCGGCAAAAGCAGAATAGGGCAAGCAATAGCTGCATTTCGGCAAAAAAGCGTATATTATGCAATAAGTCACTCTCACTGAATGTAAGAAAGCGAGTGCGAAAGTGCTATATAGAACCTGTTTTGCTGTATGGCAGTGAGTCTTGAAATGTTAATGAACAAACTAGGAAGAAATTGGAAGCAACAGGGATGTAGTTCCTGAGACGAATGTTGCAAATTCCTTAGTCTGCCAAAGTAACTAACAACAACCGCCTGAAACAGGCTAATGAAACAAGAACATCATATACAACAATAAGAAAGAGACAAACATCTTTCTTTGGTCATGTGATGAGAAGAGAGGCATTAGAGAACATCGTGTCAACTTGAAAGATCGAGGGGAAGAGAGGCAGAGGCAGACCAAGAAAAGTGATGCTGGATGGATTGAGACGGTGTCATGGTGGAATATCAGCAGCAGAGTTGTTCCAGAAAACCAAAGACCGAGATCTATGGAGAGCCATTAACACCTACGCCAACCGGCATGGCACTTGATGATGATGATATTGCATATAATTAATCTATAGTCGATGTAACAGTCTGCACTTGGTATATAGATATTGCGACTCTTAAGGCATTTCGAAATCTTTGACTAATGAAAATGCGACAAACAACTTTCTTTGGTCACGTAATTTTTTTTTTTTTTTTTTTTGCTAGCTCACTTTAAACTCACCTATACTCGTGCTACTACTTCTAGAGTACTGGACTGAGTTTTGCGTGTGAATTAGCTTTCCCTTTTACCAGTGCCCCTCGCCATCAGGTGAAACCACTCCAAAAACTTGCAATTTACGTCCCCAAGTCAAGGACGAGATGTCAACATTTTAGTCCAACTGTCCGGTGTAGGGGTTGAACCCGCTACCTCAGCATCAGCACACCAGGTGTTTAAGAACCAGCGCTCTTATCTATTCGGCCATGCCGACCTCGTTTGGTCCCGTATTGAGACGTGACGCATTGGAAAACTCGGTGATGACTGTACAGATCAGCGGTAGCAGTGGCAGGCTGAGATAACGGATTCTGGTTAGTCTAAGTATGGAGGTGTGTCATCAATAGATTTGATCCACAATAACAAGGACGGAGATCTGTGACCAGACATGAGTGTCTACTTTATTGGCAGGACGGAGATTTGTGACCAGTCATGAGTGTCTATTCTATTTGGCAGGACGGAGATTTGTGACCAGACATGAGTGTCTACTTTATTGGCAGGACGGAGATATGTGACCAGTCATGAGTGTCTACTCTATTTGGCAGGACGGAGATTTGTGACCAGACATGAGTGTCTACTCTATTTGGCAGGACAGAGATTTGTGACCAGACATGAGTGTCTACTCTATTTGGCAGGACGGAGATTTGTGACCAGACATGAGTGTCTACTTTATTGGCAGGACGGAGATTTGTGACCAGTCATGAGTGTCTACTCTATTTGGCAGGACGGAGATTTGTGACCAGACATGAGTGTCTACTCTATTTGGCAGGACGGAGATTTGTGACCAGTCATGAGCGTCTACTCTATTTGGCAAGACGGAGATTTGTGACCAGATATGAGTGTCTACTCTATTTGGCAGGACTGAGATTTATGACCAGACATGAGTGTCTACTTTATTGGCTGGACTGAGATTTATGACCAGACATGAGTGTCTACTTTATTGGCAGGACTGAGATTTATGACCAGACATGAGTGTCTACTCTATTTGGCAGGACGGAGATTTGTGACCAGATATGAGTGTCTACTTTATTGGCTGGACTGAGATTTGTGACCAGATATGAGTGTCTACTCTATTTGGCAGGACGGAGATTTGTGACCAGATATGAGTGTCTACTCTATTTGGCAGGACGGAGATTTGTGACCAGTTATGAGTGTCTACTCTATTTGGCAGGACGGAGATTTGTGACCAGATATGAGTGACTACTCTATTTGGCAGGACGGAGATTTGTGACCAGATATGAGTGTCTACTCTATTTGGCAGGACGGAGATTTGTGACCAGATATGAGTGTCTACTCTATTTGGCAGGACGGAGATTTGTGACCAGACATGAGTGTCTACTTTATTAGCAGGACGGAAATTTGTGACCAGACATGAGTGTCTACTCTATTTGGCAGGACGGAGATTTGTGACCAGACATGAGTGTCTACTTTATTAGCAGGACGGAAATTTGTGACCAGACATGAATGTCTACTCTATTTGGCAGGACGGCGATCTGTGACCAGACATGAGTGTCTACTCTATTTGGCAGGACGGAGATTTGTGACCAGACATGAGTGTCTACTTTATTTGGCAGGACGGCGATCTGTGACCAGACATGAGTGTCTACTCTATTTGGCAGGACGGAGATCTGTGACCAGACATGAGTGTCTACTCTATTTGGCAGGACGGAGATTTGTGACCAGACATGAGTGTCTACTCTATTTGGCAGGACGGAGATTTGTGACCAGATATGAGTGACTACTCTATTTGGCAGGACGGAGATTTGTGACCAGACATGAGTGTCTACTCTATTTGGCAGGACGGAGATTTGTGACCAGACATGAGTGTCTACTCTATTTGGCAGGACGGAGATTTGTGACCAGACATGAGTGTCTACTCTATGTGGCAGGACGGAGATTTGTGACCAGACATGAGTATCTACTCTATTTGGCAGGACGGAAATTTGTGACCAGATATGAGTGTCTACTCTATTTGGCAGGACGGAGATTTGTGACCAGACATGAGTGTCTACTCTATTTGGCAGGACGGAGATCTGTGACCAGACATGAGTGTCTACTCTATTTGGCAGGACGGAGATTTGTGACCAGATATGAGTGTCTTCTCTATTTGGCAGGTAGGAGATTTGTGACCAGACATGAGTGTCTACTCTATTTGGCAGGACGGAGATTTGTGACCAGACATGAGTGTCTACTCTACTTGGCAGGACGGAGATTTGTGACCAGATATGAGTGTCTACTCTATTTGGCAGGACGGAGATTTGTGACCAGACATGAGTGTCTACTCTATTTGGCAGGACGGAGATTTGTGACCAGATATGAGTGTCTACTCTATTTGGCAGGACGGAGATTTGTGACCAGACATGAGTGTCTACTCTATTTGGCAGGACGGAGATTTGTGACCAGACATGAGTGTCTACTTTATTAGCAGGGCGGAAATTTGTGACCAAATATGAGTGTCTACTCTATTTGGCAGGACGGAGATTTGTGACCAGACATGAGTGTCTACTCTATTTGGCAGGACGGAGATTTGTGACCAGACATGAGTGTCTACTCTATTTGGCAGGACGGAAATATGTGACCAGACATGAGTGTCTACTCTATTTGGCAGGACGGAAATATGTGACCAGACATGAGTGTCTACTCTATTTGGCAGGACGGAGATTTGTGACCAGACATGAGTGTCTACTCTATTTGGCAGGACGGAAATATGTGACCAGACATGAGTGTCTACTCTATTTGGCAGGACGGAGATTTGTGACCAGACATGAGTGTCTACTCTATTTGGCAGGACGGAGATATGTGACCAGTCATGAGTGTCTACTCTATTTGGCAGGACGGAGATCTGTGACCAGATATGAGTGTCTACTCTATTTGGCAGGACGGAGATCTGTGACCAGACATGAGTGTCTACTCTATTTGGCAGGACGGAGATTTGTGACCACACATGAGTGTCTACTTTATTGGCAGGACGGAGATTTGTGACCAGACATGAGTGTCTACTCTATTTGGCAGGACGGAGATCTGTGACCAGACATGAGTGTCTACTCTATTTGGCAGGACGGAAATATGTGACCAGACATGAGTGTCTACTCTATTTGGCAGGACGGAAATATGTGACCAGACATGAGTGTCTACTCTATTTGGCAGGACGGAGATTTGTGACCAGACATGAGTGTCTACTCTATTTGGCAGGACGGAAATATGTGACCAGACATGAGTGTCTACTCTATTTGGCAGGACGGAGATTTGTGACCAGACATGAGTGTCTACTCTATTTGGCAGGACGGCGATCTGTGACCAGACATGAGTGTCTACTCTATTCGGCAGGACGGAGATCTGTGACCACACATGAGTGTCTATTTTATTGGCAGGACGGCGATCTGTGACCAGACATGAGTGTCTACTCTATTTGGCAGGACGGAGATTTGTGACCACACATGAGTGTCTACTTTATTGGCAGGACGGAGATTTGTGACCAGACATGAGTGTCTACTCTATTTGGCAGGACGGAGATCTGTGACCAGACATGAGTGTCTACTCTATTTGGCAGGACGGAGATTTGTGACCAGACATGAGTGTCTACTCTATTTGGCAGGACGGAGATTTGTGACCAGACCTGAGTGTCTACTCTATTTGGCAGGACGGAGATTTGTGACCAGACATGAGTGTCTACTCTATTTGGCAGGACGGCGATCTGTGACCAGACATGAGTGTCTACTCTATTCGGCAGGACGGAGATCTTTGACCAGACATGAGTGTCTACTTTATTGGCAGGACGGCGATCTGTGACCAGACATGAGTGTCTACTCTATTTGGCAGGACGGAGATTTGTGACCACACATGAGTGTCTACTCTATTTGGCAGGATTCATCATGTGCTATGCCAAAAGGCACACGCGGTCATGTGTCGCCATCTCACGCGATTACCAGAGTCATGATTCAGCACAGTATTCAGGTCTCGACATACCACGTGCCCAAGCCATCCAGTTATTTACTTCTCTGCCTTCCCCCTGTTCTCTTCCCCTCAATCTTACTAGTTGTCACCAAGTTCTCCAATTTATTTCTTCTTATAACGTGTCCAAAAACCTGTGACCCTCTACGTCTAATTTCTCTAATCAGTTTTCGTTGTTTACGTAGGAAACGTGAAGATAGAACGTTTCCTGGCACACTGTAATCTGAGCAGTTTATAACATCTAAATCTCGCTTTTTGACTTCCACAGATTGTGTGAGCAGTTTATAACTTCTAACATTTAGTGGTTTGACTTCCACGAACAGTCCAACTGACCGGTGTAAGCATTGAACCCGCTACCTCTGCACACCGGGTGTTTAAGAACGATCGCTTTTATCCATTCGGCCGTGCTGACCTCCTAGCGACGATATGTTAATTTGTTATTTTAGAATCTCATTATTTGTAAAAGATTCTATACTGATGCTAGTTTTCCACGGGAATAATTATTCCTTCAGAAGCTGCCTTATTGCCTTGAATTCGCTAACGATGATATTCTGGTGCCTGATTCTTCACATAAATACTTTATTTCTTTAGAATTTGCCTTATGGTAGTGACCTTTCTAATGACCATGTACTGATGCATGCTTCCTTACATAACTAATTTGGCACATTTGACATCCAAAGAAGTACAACAACGGAATATTTAACATCTATCGAAGTACATCAACGGGACATTTAACATCTACAGAAGTACAACAACTGAACATTTAACATCTACAGAAGTACAACAACGGGACATTTAACATCTACAGAAGTACATCAACTAAACATTTAACATCTACAGAAGTACAACAACGGGACATTTAACATCTACAGAAGTACAACAACGGAATATTTAACATATACAGAAGTACAACAACGGAATATTTAACATCTATCGAAGTACATCAACGGGACATTTAACATCTACAGAAGTACAACAACTGAACATTTAACATCTACAGAAGTACAACAACGGGACATTTAACATCTACAACAAAGGAAAGACATTTAATATCTACAGAAGTACAGCAACGGAATATTTAACATCTACAGAAGTACAAAAACGGAATATTTAACATATACAGAAGTACAACAATGGAACATTTAACATCTATAGAAGAACAACAACGGAAGGACATTTAACATCTACGGAAGTACAACAATCAAACGACATTTAACATCTACAGAGGTTCAACAATTAAACGACATTTGAATTCACCATGTCACAAATTATAAGCGACGATGACATAGTTCTCATTCGTATAATTCTGAATATAGCAATTCGCAGTATCATTTCCGTTTTGGGTATAGCAAGCAACATTTTGAACATGGCAATCTTCTGCTCGCTGGGCCTCAAAGACAGCATGAGTGTTGGACTGTTCAGTCTGTCGTTCACTGATTTTCTTGTCACCGTATTTCAATTAGCTAGTGGCGTTTGTTACACTATTGACCTCCTCTACCCTACAAACCCGATTGACGTCTGGTCTTTGGGTTACATTGTCTTTGGATTCCTCATCAGTGCAACGTACTTAATCTCCTGTTGGATCACCGCCATCATTTCACTAGAACGCTGTTTCTGCGTCGTCTCTCCATTTAGAGTCAAGCGAGTCTTCACACGTGACCGTTGCGTCATATCTGTTATAATTATATATGCTATTTCTAGTCTAATCCACGTTGCTGCATTTATCACACACAGATTGAAATGGAAAGGCAAGGTAATTAAATACACAACAGATAATTCATCTTCCGCAACAGTTTTCACTTTCACTGCAACTTTCAGTGAACAAACAGCATTTTTCGATTTTGTGTTTGATTTATCGGTAGGAATTGGCGCTATATGTCTAGGACATGTTCTCACAGTCGCCTGCGCTCTGTTGATGGGGTATTCATTAGAAGCATCATCGAAAGTTCGGCAAAACAATCCAGGCCAGACGATCGTGGATCCCAACCAGAGTCATTCTAAATCTCTGTCTGCATTGTCTGAACGCGAGAGAAGGCTGGTTCAGGTCGTGGTGTACGTGGGCGTCATCCACAGCGTCAGCAGCATCCCCAAGATCGTCACAGCAACAGCCTACCACACAATACCAGGCATGAACACGGGCTCCCAGCAGAACCTGAGTACAACTCTGTGGGCTCTGATCTCTACCATTAGGTCCCTATGTTGTATGGCTAATTTCTTTGTTTATGTAATAATAAACAAAACATTCAGGCGTCGCCTATACCAAATGTGCAGAATCCCAGTCAAGATCAAGTAAAGGCGCTTAGCTTGCAACGTTCATCAAGCCAAGCCATTGGCAATGACACCGGCAAATGTATGAACAAAAGTGTGAACAAAGGTATGAATAAAGGCGTTGACAAAAGTATAAACAAATATGAACAAAGGTGTGAACAAAGGTATGAACAAAGATATGAACAAAGGCGTGGACAAAGGTATGAACAAATATGAACAAAGGCATGAACAAAGGTATGAAAATATATGAATAAAGGTGTGAACAAAGACATGAACAAAGATATGAACAAATATGAATAAAGGTGTGAACAAAGATGTGAACAAGTATGAACAAAGGTATGAACACAGATATGAACACAGCTATGATCAAAGGTATGAACACAGATATGAACACAGCTATGAACAAAGGTATGCACAAAGGTGCGGACAAAGGCATGAACAAAGGTCTAAACAAAGGCATGAACAAAGGTATGAACAAAGGTATGAACAAAGGTTTGAACACAGGTATGAACACAGGTATGAACACAGGTATGAACATATATATGAACACATGTACGAACACAAGTATGAACAAAGCTGTAAACACAGGTATGAACACGGGTATGAACAAAGCTATGAACACAGGCATAAAGACAGGTATGAACACGGATATGAACTAAGGCATGAACAAAGTCTGACAGCAACATATCAGTACAACTATGGATTCTCACGTCTTTTGTTTCAAATAAGAACTCGTTGTTCCCCATGTGCCAGAGCCGCCCCATGAGGTCCCCACATACCTGTTTGTCATTAATTGACTGTCTCTGCTGGTGGCCCTGGCTAGATCAAGTGTAGATACTGTAACAAGCTACGTGGAGGGTCCCAAATAGCCCGGTCACAATATTTCAAATATCTTCTATAGCCCTGGCTTAGATAGGTCTTTACCTGCCAACCCTCCTCCGTTTTCCCTGGACACACTGTCACGCTTCCTTTCGACCTAGGGACCTATTTCCTGCAGTGTTCTTCTGGCTGACGCATAAATAACATGGCAGTCGTCAGAACAACTTGGAAGTAATTTTATTAACCTAATCAAGAACAGCACAGGAACACATAAAGGCAGATAAACAGATAGATCTACACAGACACTACACTGGTAAATTCTAACACAGAGCCTCAAGTCGCCACAGTCACAGATCCAGCTTCAGATACTGTCTGATCTGTCCACACACTTCTCACCAAAGATGTCCGAATCTCCTTCCTTCTCCAACAACTGGGTGTAGGTTCAACCGGCTTTTGTAGAATCCAAGCGACTGGTGTGTTGAGGACTTCTGTTCATTGTCATCTGAATTAGTTCGGCACTAGGTCTTCACTGACCTATGAAAAGCTTTAGTGTTGCCGATAAGGTGAGGTGTTTGTGAAGGATAATGGTTGGGTCCTTTTAATGTCCGGGATAAAATGGGTATGCCAGAAAATCACTCTTAGGCTCCCTCCGGACAACAACTGCTCTCAGGCGTATGTTGTTAAAACAAAACCGGCAATGCACCAGTCATACAAAATGTCCTTGCTTCAAGACCTGCACCTTGCCTTGAGTTGGCCTCGTTGGACATATTGACGTTAGCCTAGAAGCACCGGTGATAATGTCCCTTCGAAGACATAGTCACTTCCCATAGAAGAGGACCCTGGAGATGATAAATAAAACCTGAGCGACTGGGCTGACTCATGTATCACACAAATACACTATATTTAATACCTGATTGACCAGGCCTGACCTGTCAGGTAGCCCCTGGATTGGCCACGTCCGGGTTTGAGTAGACCTCCAGCTGGACGAAGTCCGGTTGTCTTTTTGGCCACACGACACACCCTCCACACTCATACCAAGCCTTTATTATGATTGGGCACATTCATTCCCATGCTTCCCTCTCACTTGCAACCATGCCTTTCTCACCCGCAAGATCTTGTGGTGTGGTGCGCCCAGTAATCCGTGTGTTACATGTCATTAACTCATAGTATAGTAATGGGGTTGTATGGCACGCTTTGTAGTTCCCCACTCCCTGCAAGAATAGGAAAGAAGATCCTACCCCCTCCCGGCTCCGCTCTTGTCTGAGCTGTCGCCGCAATGTACCAGCAGTGCCCCACAGAACACATAGATTCAGCGGAATGCAGGTTCTCTAAATGAGATACAGAAGTCCATTAACTTCCCTACATCATCCCATCTAGTAACAGATGAAAGAGATAGTCCTGTGAATAGCCTCTTCTGGCTCAAGAAGATAGATCAGAGATTGGTGTACCCCATTCCCAAAATACCCACTGAGTATATACAACAGAAAGATGACAATCTGTCCAATTCAAGCCGTAGATAGAAAGACAGCAACAGCTCATCTGACGCCAAGAACAAATGAAATCCTCTTGGGAGATATATGGTTCAGATTCACTTCCCCGGCTATGCCAAGGACAAGACGTGCAGCCAAATCGGCTAACGGTCACCCAACTCGTCATTGGTTATGATTGGCCTTTCGCCAATTCATCTTCCCCTTCAACCCATGGTATATTTATAACTCCATGTTTGGCTGGAGTACCCACAACCCAAGCCCTACCTTTCTTCACCACTTCAGTAGGAGGTTGCATCTCTGTCCCAATCTTCAAATCGACTTGACAAGATGCCACTATCCAACGGTAGGTGTGTACACGGCCATGAATTGCTTAGCAGCCGCACCAGCGCTCATTTGGCGCAAGGCGCTCCATCGGGTTTACCCGATGTGAAAGACATTGGCTACTTGCTCCATGTAAAGATTGTGATAGGAAGATAACCCAAAGAACCATCTTTCATGGAGATTTGAGAGAACAAGAGAACTGAGAGCTTCCGAAAGCCGTTCCCCCCTGTCTACCCAAAATAAAAGAATGCATAAGGACATGGACCACTGGCGTTTCGCTACAGATACTACACTTTGATCTTTGCCATATGGTAGTAAACCAAAGTCCGTGTCAAAAAACCTCAAAAAGGACAATCAAGGCTTGAACCCAACAGCATGTGCAACATGAAGAGGTGCCGATGGTGCGGAGCTGAACAGAGATGCTTCAATCAAACCAATGTGCCACAGCCTTTATCGTCTCTTCATCGTCTCCCGACCAAGTCCACTTTGTAAGTAAACTGTACAACTTTGCCCGTTCTACTAAAATATTCTTATAAGACTGCTGCCGGTCTCCCTGGCCTAGGTGTTAACGACATTGTTCGTTATCCCGTATATCCACGTGGGGACAACAGCAGCTGCGATATTCGGCAGCGGATCGCGCCGAGTTGGTAACTTACGGGGATATGTGAGTCGGTCATTCAGAAAGCAATGGCAAACTACTAAACGTAAACCTTGCCTAGTACATCAACAGCAGCTGAAAAATGCTGGTGTTGACTGCAACGTCCTGTAAGGGATATGCAACATAAAAAAATATGACTGTTGACATTCTAGGGATTTTTCGCTTGTTAGTCCTAGTACATTGTTGATAGTTTAGCGGTGTACAGCTTGTAAGCTGTGTCCATTCTATGCATGTGTCAGTATGTTAGTCCTAGTACATTGTTGATAGTTTAGCGGTGTACAGCTTGTAAGCTGTGTCCATTCTATGCATGTGTCAGTATGTTAGTCCTAGTACATTGTTGATAGTTTAGCGGTGTACAGCTTGTAAGCTGTGTCCATTCTATGCATGTGTCAGTATGTTAGTCCTAGTACATTGTTGATAGTTTAGCGGTGTACAGCTTGTAAGCTGTGACCATTCTATGGGTGTGTCAGTATGTTAGTCCTAGTACATTGTTGATAGTTTAGCGGTGTACAGCTTGTAAGCTGTGTCCATTCTATGCATGTGTCAGTATGTTAGTCCTAGTACATTGTTGATAGTTTAGCGGTGTACAGCTTGTAAGCTGTGTCCATTCTATGCATGTGTCAGTATGTTAGTCCTAGTACATTGTTGATAGTTTAGCGGTGTACAGCTTGTAAGCTGTGTCCATTCTATGCATGTGTCAGTATGTTAGTCCTAGTACATTGTTGATAGTTTAGCGGTGTACAGCTTGTAAGCTGTGTCCATTCTATGCATGTGTCAGTATGTTAGTCCTAGTACATTGTTGATAGTTTAGCGGTGTACAGCTTGTAAGCTGTGACCATTCTATGGGTGTGTCAGTATGTTAGTCCTAGTACATTGTTGATAGTTTAGCGGTGTACAGCTTGTAAGCTGTGTCCATTCTATGCATGTGTCAGTATGTTAGTCCTAGTACATTGTTGATAGTTTAGCGGTGTACAGCTTGTAAGCTGTGTCCATTCTATGCATGTGTCAGTATGTTAGTCCTAGTACATTGTTGATAGTTTATCGGTGTACAGCTTGTAAGCTGTGTCCATTCTATGCATGTGACAGTATGTTAGTCCTAGTACATTGTTGATAGTTTAGCGGTGTACAGCTTGTAAGCTGTGTCCATTCTATGCGTGTGTCAGTATGTTAGTCCTAGTACATTGTTGATAGTTTAGCGGTGTACAGCTTGTAAGCTGTGTCCATTCTATGCATGTGTCAGTATGTTAGTCCTAGTACATTGTTGATAGTTTAGCGGTGTACAGCTTGTAAGCTGTGTCCATTCTATGCATGTGTCAGTATGTTAGTCCTAGTACATTGTTGATAGTTTAGCGGTGTACAGCTTGTAAGCTGTGTCCATTCTATGCATGTGTCAGTATGTTAGTCCTAGTACATTGTTGATAGTTTAGCGGTGTACAGCTTGTAAGCTGTGTCCATTCTATGGGTGTGTCAGTATGTTAGTCCTAGTACATTGTTGATAGTTTATCGGTGTACAGCTTGTAAGCTGTGTCCATTCTATGCATGTGTCAGTATGTTAGTCCTAGTACATTGTTGATAGTTTAGCGGTGTACAGCTTGTAAGCTGTGTCCATTCTATGCATGTGTCAGTATGTTAGTCCTAGTACATTGTTGATAGTTTAGCGGTGTACAGCTTGTAAGCTGTGTCCATTCTATGCGTGTGTCAGTATGTTAGTCCTAGTACATTGTTGATAGTTTAGCGGTGTACAGCTTGTAAGCTGTGTCCATTCTATGCATGTGTCAGTATGTTAGTCCTAGTACATTGTTGATAGTTTATCGGTGTACAACTTGTAAGCTGTGTCCATTCTATGCATGTGTCAGTATGTTAGTCCTAGTACATTGTTGATAGTTTATCGGTGTACAGCTTGTAAGCTGTGTCCATTCTATGCATGTGTCAGTATGTTAGTCCTAGTACATTGTTGATAGTTTAGCGGTGTACAACTTGTAAGCTGTGTCCATTCTATGCATGTGTCAGTATGTTAGTCCTAGTACATTGTTGATAGTTTAGCGGTGTACAGCTTGTAAGCTGTGTCAATTCTATGCATGTGTCAGTATGTTAGTCCTAGTACATTGTTGATAGTTTAGCGGTGAACAGCTTGTAAGCTGTGTCCATTCTATGCATGTGTCAGTATGTTGACCATATTAAACTACGTATATTCTAAACACGTGTCCCTTGTTGGCACTATTAAACATTGACCAATCCAGGGATGTGTCAATTTGTTGGCCAAATTAAAAATTGCGCATTATAGAAATGTGTCAATTTGTTGGGCCAATTATAGGAAATGTGTCAGTTTGTTGGCCCTATTAAACTTTGCCAGTTATCGGAAATGTGTCAGTTTCTTGACCATATTATACTTCGCCGAAACTAGGAATTCG
Organism: Cepaea hortensis; assembly: GCA_963921405.1. Lineage (NCBI taxonomy): Eukaryota > Metazoa > Mollusca > Gastropoda > Stylommatophora > Helicidae > Cepaea > Cepaea hortensis. Next base: position 336,278,343 of record OY992876.1, read on the forward strand.
TCACTATGTGGCCTCATTAAAATTTGCCCACTCCAGAAATGTCAGTTTCTTGACCCTATTAAACTTTATCCAGACTAGGAATGTGACAATTTGTTGACTCCATTAAACTTTGCCTGTTATAGGAATGTTTCACTTTGTTGGCCCTATTAAAATGTGCCCATTCCCGGAATGTGTCAATTTGTTGACCCTATTTTAAACTTTGCCCAGACTAGAAATGTGTCAATTTGTTGGTCCTATTACGCTTTTGTCATATTAGGAATATGTTAATGTGTTGACCTTATTAACCTGTGCCCATTATAGGAATGTGTCAATTTGTTGGCCCTATTAATCTTTGCCCACTCAAGGTATGTGTTAATTGTTTGGCCCTAGTAAACTTCTTTTTTTTTTTTCATTCTAGGAATGCGTCATTATGTAGGCCCTATTAAACTTTGCCCAGTCTAGGGATGTGTAAATTTTTTGGCTCTGTTACCGGTATTGACAATCTTGCTGTTCTTCATTAACTTTGCCCATTCTCAGGTTGTGTCCCTTACTAGCCCTATTAAACCATTCATTTGTCAATTCTAGGAGCGGTTCCCTTATTGTCCTGAGACAGTATGGAAAATGCTTTTCGCAAATATCGCCCGAGCTTACCGGGAGAACATGATCTGGAATATTTTTGGGAACAAAGTTCAAGGACCAGTTTGAGCGGGAGTGCATTGCTGAATAGCCGCAAGGTCACCTGCTATTGTTGACTAGCAGTTTCTCAGGGAGAGGAGTGCCAAATGTATTGTACACTTTGGGTTCAAGCTGTCAGAGGGACAATGGTGAACTTTAGAGGCAGCATAATTTATGAGTACAGGCGGCATTGGAAGTGACCTTGGCTGTCAGAATAGAACGCCATACTCCAAATTTATGGTGGCGGGAAAAAGTACATGAACTCAGGACCATGAACTTCAGAGACAATGTCGATTTGGGTTAATGATATGATGGTAGTATGCAAATTAAGCAGGGTACGCGAGGTACTGATTGGATGACCGTAGCGAGATGAGAGAAGCATGGTCACGTGATTCAAGAAAGGCACCAACTCGAGAAGTAATATATACTTTAGGATCCAGTCAGTTTGAAGAGTCGAACAGGAGAGAGGACAGTTGATAGTGGACTCCGGGAGTGGCGGGGGCCTGTGCCCTCTTGGGGCAGCCCAAGGAACATAGTAACAGGACTTCAGAAATTGTGGCTAATCCTTGCGCAAGTCTGTATAGTATCTGGAGGAGGAGGAAGTGAAGGAAGACGGACAAGCGCCCATGCTAGAGCTCGTCTGAATCACTGATAGGAGTGGGAACGACTAAGGATCTGTGAACGGAACCTACCCAAGGCAGATAGGCCAAAGAAGGGAAAGACACGCAGAGTCCGAGGGTCGTTAAAGTGCAAGAAAGCCACTTGAGTTAAGAGGACCGCCAGCCAAGGAGACCGCCCGCGAGTGGCAGTAAATGGCTAAACGTCAAATAGGACGACAATAGCCAGGGACACTGCGGTTGGAACCACACAGGAGACTAATGTCAAATACAACTGGAAACCGGTGGTGGGATCCACGGCAAACGAGGTTGAAGAGAGCAATCGTATTTCAAATATGGGACCCAGATGATCAACGGGACGGCAGAAGTTGAATGTAAGTTGACATAAGACTTAGACCTAATTAGTTTAATTGTATATTATAATCAGGTATCTTAGTTTAGAGAGCTATAGCAAACTACCGTAGGTGAACTTACCGCGTAATCATGAACGACCGACAAATGTCAGGACTGAGTGCAGCGTCCTGCAAAGGGCCCACACCTAACTAGCTAGCTAACTATAATAGCAGTCTAAACAAGGAAGCGTTGACAAACTACTGAGCGTTAACCCGCTAAAGGGATCACGACCGGGCAAAGGATCAGGACTGAATGCGACGTCCTGCATATGACCTATATTTAAATGGCCGAAATAGAGTGTTGGGAGTCATATTAATCGGTTAGATGGGCAGAGTGTGGATAAACTATATATGTGCATGTAAATTAAGTAATTAGACTAAAAGATTAATGATAACTAAGCGGGTCAACACGGCATGTAAATACGAAAAGATAGCAGTATTGCAAGAAAACAAACACAGAGATCGGGTCTAGCAGACAAACGTGCACCTGAGAAGCGATCACGCTGGGTCAACCCAAACAATGAGACCGGATGACAATGGCTCGCCCGAGACGGAGCGGTATGGAAAAGAATGCGTGTCTTTTGTCCGACTAGACAGGGGTGAAAGGAGGTCGTGCTTCTGCTGTTGTGTAGTTGAGTTGGCCTGGCGTGGTACAGGCAACGAGCTCAAATCTTCGGGTAAATGGTTAAATACTTAATGTTGGCTGTAGGCGGCGCATCGGGAAATAGGCGATAATAATATTAGTTAAACATATGTGTTCACAATAAGGTTCTTAATTTATGTTATGGCTAAGATATACTAATACTAGTATAGATAAAGAAGCGATAGATGTTAAGGACTTTGTAGGTAGTGAAAGACTAAGGTTTATTATTACATAAAACTCACGGGTATTGTTTTATAATGTTTCAGGCATTGCCTGGGTAAAATGGAGTTGCCCAAGCATACCGGGCATACTTGACTAAACAGATATTCATCTGAACAAAATAATCCCTGGGTATATGGATTGATGGATCAATCTATGGATCAATGGGTATTTGGGCTGAATATATGGACCACTAATAAGCCTACGGAAAGATAGTTACGAAACAAAGGCCGGTGTAATTCCTAGCTTTAGTCTTTTACTTCATGCGGTTAATAGGTGATCATAAGTGGCATTCCCCTAACATCCAGTTGCATAGACTTATACTATCTATCGCTCTCTTGTGAGGTAATGCAGCATCGTATTATTACAGTTCAATATGCATTATGTGTCTGCAATGCATGTACTGATTACTCTATGCGATTATGTTGTAGATTGTCACTCTGTTATTGTTCAGAAGGAAATAAATATATGATTGAGTTGTCTTTTATTTCGACTTGTCAGTCTGAAGTAATATAAGTTAGAGTAGCTTAGAGACCTTGTGAGGCTGTACATCTCTTCTATAACCTGATAACATACACCACGAGACATTGATGGTGCAATAGTAATTAACTATTGTTCTCACGCGGAGACACGAACCTAAATCTTTCCTATCCCTTACTCTCATCCTCTTTTTCTCCTTCTCTCTTTCTCTCTTCATTTTTCCTTATTATCAAAGATAGTGCGTTGTAGGCAGAGTTCGACTGAACAACGAACTTTTAGGCTTCACACTATTTATATCATTTCCATCAATCCCCTCATCATACTTTTCTTTCTCTCCTCCTCTCCTCCCTCCCTCCTCCTTCTTCCCCCTTGTTTTTTTCTCTTGATCACACATGGCGTCGTCCGGCAAGGATTTGTTTCCAGAATATTCTCGGGTTCCCATTGTAGTCCAGGAGTTCCCAGAATATTCCATGTGAACTTTGTCTCTGTGGTGTCAGGTTATACTATATATTAAGATAGTATACATAGATTTGTCGCTTACAGTCAGTAGTTCGTGATTGCCTGCTCGATAGTTGTCTTAGTACGTGTTCCTTTACTAGGCTACTTATCTCATAGCTGGTTGGTAAATTGTCTAAACTATCTGTCGGCGAGGTTTCTACTAAGTCTGTTCAGTTAGAAACTCTTGTGTAAAGTACACCGGCCAAACCACCTTGCTACAAGAATACAGGAAAACCCAACATACAACAACAAAATACCCAGGGATAGCCAACTCAGAAGGAGAGTCAGCGCAGCGGAATCTGTCCGAAATGAGCTCAGACAACAGCTGAGCAGAGCAAGTCAACGTAAGGGTGGCCTTATCTTGTTATCGTTAAAGGACAAGTTCCTCTTTTCAGTGCACGTTAAAGACTAACTCACTGATTGAAGGGTATCACAATAAAATACCCTACCGTTATACAAAGGCCACCCACTCTTCGTCCAGGAAGTCAGAGTCATGATTGACGACAGGGCATGGCAGGCGAAACCCAGAGCCATGCAAAGTATAAGAACAATTCCCACACCTGTTATGCAGAGCCAGGCAAACCTGTGGCTGTCCGGGGAATGAATTTCGCTGACTCTTTTAGGGAACAGTTATGAAGCTGTTTAGGTGACAGAACCCAACATTTCTGGTGGCAGTGTAGACATCCGAGGCCACTCAGAAAATATAGCGCTCCTTCCCCCTCCCCCCCCCCCTTGTGTTGCCCTGCAAGGAACGACAACAAGGACTCATCGTGCTAGCGTGCCCCACCAGCGACAGGGCGAGACGGGCTGTGCCGAACGTTATCAATGGCACACGTGGCGCACAAGAAATGCACGCACGAACAATTAGATCATCAAGGGGGGATATTCGACTTTGTTTTATGCAGTGAGTTAATTATGGCTGTTGTGAAGAGTCAGATGACAGTGTCACTCGTGGTAGTTAGAAAATCCTTTTTTTTAGATGCGGGAACAGAGGTGGAATTCAGTGTACCAGCGTGTTCAAGTTTCATGATACCAGATTTAGATATGTTAACAGTGTTGGGCAGTGAATGACGAGCGACGTCCTATATTTCTGCCCGTGCATATAGAATAGACACAAAAAGACAATCGTAGAAATTCAGTGAAGGGAAACGGAATCCAGAGAGCACCCGCAAGCAGAAACATATTCTTTATATATTTATTTCAGCATGAGGCAATGATTTCAATGAACAGTAGTTAAATAATTAGTTAAATATTCGTGCTGTGGTGTTGATTCATTATTGAATGACATTTTTTGTCGGAGGGCCATATGTGTAGTCGCGTTTAGCCATCCTTTGTTTGTTTTACAGGTCATAAGATTAGTTAGAAACATGTTATTTTGTTTTTTAAACGAATATGACTACTTGAGGGGATCAACTGTTGTGGAGCAGTTAGCTCCCTTGTTATTTCCATAGCGGAAGTTGTCAAGTCGGGTATGCGAATGTTTTTATTTTTGTGTGGGTCTCACTCTATTGTGTTCGGGGCAGACACAACTGCAGTATTAGGTGTCATAGTGACAACACATAGTTCAACGTCGTGCCATGAGGCAAAGGAGACAATTTATAATCTGAGATTGCCCGAGTAGATGTTAATACGGGTACATGTTTGTTTTTAATGTGAAGGGGCGTGGTGAAGAATAAATGTTAGAGCATGATGTCCTAGAAATGGGCACACATTTTTTTGTCAGAGTTATTTCAGCGCCAAGAGAATAGGGCATGATGTCCAAGAACTGGGCACACCATTTTTTTTTTCAGAGTTATTTCAGCGCCAAGACAATTGAGCACGATGTCTAACGACTGGGTGCACATTTTTTTTTAATGTCAAAAGCTGTTTCATGATATATGTTTGGTTTGTTTCTATGGCCACTAAATGTTGTTTACTTACAGTAGGGGCTGATTTGTTTTTGTGTACAGCGGCGGCGATTGTGAAGATTGCAGCTTCAGGCTGAAGTGTCTTTGCGAATAGGGGAGAATTGGTTCTATTATGTGTGTGACCAGGCAGTCAGTTGCCTATGGCGTCACAGGAATTGTTACAATGTTTTTTCAGATTCAAGGATGAATGGGCACATGGATGTACAGATGTCCTAGTGGGTAGCACCTATGTGAATCTGATTGTTTGTTCTGTTGTTGTTACAGGGGAGTAGCATATTAAGAGAATGCCTATATTGACATTATTTTATTAATTTTGGTGCCCCTAAGTATTGCACCCATTGATTGATGATTTTGTTTCCTGGGGAATCCCCAGAATGCTAGGGATTAAACTGTCTTTATTGATAATATTAGTTGGTTACCATGTTGTTATGATGCACGTTAGAAGACGAACAAGTTTTAACTGCCTTATGCACTCGGAGAGCAGGGGATGCAACCAGTATTTTTTTTATTATTATTATTTGGGGTGGAAGTTCCAAAAAAGAATTTTCCCCTTAGGCATCCAATATTGTTTATGAGGGATGTCAGATGCGGAGCCAGGGCTTCGATCTCAAGAAGGAATGTCGCTATATTGATGGTGGGACCCATCAACTTTTGGTAGGTGGGTATGAGACAGTATGGAAAATGCTTTTCGCAAAAATCGCCCGAGCTTACCGGGAGAACATGATCTGGAATATTTTTGGGAACAAAGTTCAAGGACCAGTTTGAGCGGGAGTGCATTGCTGAATAGCCGCAAGGTAACCTGCTATTGTTGACTAGCAGTTTCTCAGGGAGAGGAGTGCCAAATGTATTGTACACTTTGGGTTCAAGCTGTCAGAGGGACAATGGTGAACTTTAGAGGCAGCATAATTTACGAGTACAGGTGGCATTGGAAGTGACCTTGGCTGTCAGAATAGAACGCCATACTCCAAATTTATGGTGGCGGGAAAAAGTACATGAACTCAGCACCATGAACTTCAGAGACAATGTCGATTTGGGTTAATGATATGATGGTAGTATGCAAATTAAGCAGGGTACGCGAGGTACTGATTGGATGACCGTAGCGAGATGAGAGAAGATGGTCACGTGATTCAAGAAAGGCGCCAACTCGAGAAGTAATATATACTTTAGGATCCAGTCAGTTTGAAGAGTCGAACAGGAGAGAGGACAGTTGATAGTGGACTCCGGGAGTGGCGGGGGCCTGTGCCCTCTTGGGGCAGCCCAAGGAACATAGTAACAGGACTTCAGAAATTGTGGCTAATCCTTGCGCAAGTCTGTATAGTATCTGGAGGAGGAGGAAGTGAAGGAAGACGGACAAGCGCCCATGCTAGAGCTCGTCTGAATCACTGATAGGAGTGGGAACGACTAAGGATCTGTGAACGGAACCTACCCAAGGCAGATAAGCCAAAGAAGGGAAAGACACGCAGAGTCCGAGGGTCGTTAAAGTGCAAGAAAGCCACTTGAGTTAAGAGGACCGCCAGCCAAGGAGACCGCCCGCGAGTGGCAGTAAATGGCTAAACGTCAAATAGGACGACAATAGCCAGGGACACTGCGGTTGGAACCACACAGGAGACTAATGTCAAATACAACTGGAAACCGGTGGTGGGATCCACGGCAAACGAGGTTGAAGAGAGCAATCGTATTTCAAATATGGGACCCAGATGATCAACGGGACGGCAGAAGTTGAATGTAAGTTGACATAAGACTTAGACCTAATTAGTTTAATTGTATATTATAATCAGGTATCTTAGTTTAGAGAGCTATAGCAAACTACCGTAGGTGAACTTACCGCGTAATCATGAACGACCGACAAATGTCAGGACTGAGTGCAGCGTCCTGCAAAGGGCCCACACCTAACTAGCTAGCTAACTATAGTAGCAGTCTAAACAAGGAAGCGTTGACAAACTACTGAGCGTTAACCCGCTAAAGGGATCACGACCGGGCAAAGGATCAGGACTGAATGCGACGTCCTGCATATGACCTATATTTAAATGGCCGAAATAGAGTGTTGGGAGTCATATTAATCGGTTAGATGGGCAGAGTGTGGATAAACTATATATGTGCATGTAAATTAAGTAATTAGACTAAAATATTAATGATAACTAGGCGGGTCAACACGGCATGTAAATACGAAAAGATGGCAGTATTGCAAGAAAACAAACACAGAGATCGGGTCTAGCAGACAAACGTGCACCTGAGAAGTGATCACGCTGGGTCAACCCAAACAATGAGACCGGATGACAATGGCTCGCCCGAGACGGAGCGGTATGGAAAAGAATGCGTGTCTTTTGTCCGACTAGACAGGGGTGAAAGGAGGTCGTGCTTCTGCTGTTGTGTAGTTGAGTTGGCCTGGCGTGGTACAGGCAACGAGTTCAAATCTTCGGGTAAATGGTTAAACACTTAATGTTGGCTGTAGGCGGCGCGTCGGGAAATAGGCGATAATAATATTAGTTAAACATATGTGTTCACAATAAGGTTCTTAATTTATGTTATGGCTAAGATATACTAATACTAGTATAGATAAAGAAGCGATAGATGTTAAGGACTTTGTAGGTAGTGAAAGACTAAGGTTTATTATTACATAAAACTCACGGGTATTGTTTTATAATGTTTCAGGCTTTGCCTGGGTAAAATGGAGTTGCCCAAGCATACCGGGCATACTTGACTAAACAGATATTCATCTGTACAAAATAATCCCTGGTTATATGGATTGATGGATCAATCTATGGATCAATGGGTATTTGGGCTGAATATATGGACCACTAATAAGCCTACGGAAAGATAGTTACGAAACAAAGGCCGGTGTAATTCCTAGCTTTAGTCTTTTACTTCATGCGGTTAATAGGTGATCATAAGTGGCATTCCCCTAACATCCAGTTGCATAGACTTATACTATCTATCGCTCTCTTGTGAGGTAATGCAGCATCGTATTATTACAGTTCAATATGCATTATGTGTCTGCAATGCATGTACTGATTACTCTATGCGATTATGTTGTAGATTGTCACTCTGTTATTGTTCAGAAGGAAATAAATATATGATTGAGTTGTCTTTTATTTCGACTTGTCAGTCTGAAGTAATATAAGTTAGAGTAGCTTAGAGACCTTGTGAGGCTGTACATCTCTTCTATAACCTGATAACATACACCACGAGACATTGATGGTGCAATAGTAATTAACTATTGTTCTCACGCGGAGACACGAACCTAAATCTTTCCCATCCCTTACTCTCATCCTCTTTATCTCCTTCTCTCTTTCTCTCTTCATTTTTCCTTATTATCAAAGATAGTGCGTTGTAGGCAGAGTTCGACTGAACAACTAACTTTTAGGCTTCACACTATTTATATCATTTCCATCAATTCCCTCATTATTCTTTTCTTTCTCTCCTCTCTCTCCTCCCTCCCTCCTCCTTCTTCCCCTTTTTTTTTCTCTTGATCACAGTCCTATTACACTTTGCTCTAAGCATGCACCCCTTGTTATCCTATTAAACTTTGCCCCATTCTAAGGATGTGTCCCTTGTCCCTCTTTAACTTTGCCCATTCTAGGTATGTGTACCTTATTATCCCTCATTAACATTGTACATTCTAATGTGTCCCTTGTTGGCATTCTTTAACTTTGCCCATTCTAGGGGTGTGTCCTGTGTTCTCCTATTAAACTTTGCCCACTCTAGGAACATGTCCCCAACTGTCCTATCCAATATTGCCCATTCCAGAAACGTGTCTCTTGTTGTCCTTTAAACATTGCCCATTCTAGAAACGTATCCATTGTTGGCCATATTAAATATTGCTCATTCTAGGAACGTATCGCTTGTTGACCCTATTAGACATTGCCTATTCTTGCCCATAATAGGAATCTGTTTTTGGTTTCACGTCAAAACTAATACATATTCCCGTCTCCCATTTAATTAATTATTTTTTTTTGGGGGGGGGGGGGGGGGGGGCGGTGTCTAACCTTAGATACGAACCTGACAATAAACAAGCACACACAATCCTAACTTACATTTTAAAACGAAAATTGACGCGAAGTTTGTTAATCTAAAGAAAAAGCAGCGGCTGCAACAGTTTTGTGTATCTAAGCACAATTCTTATCTAATTAATTACTCCACGTGTCGTGTCACATTACTCCTGATGTTAATATTTGACTCATGTATGCACATATTTGACCTGTGTAACTGACATATACTTAGACGTCGGCCACAAAAATTTAGCATGTTTTCTATTCAAGTGATTGTTCGTTCAAGCCAATAAACTACAATGATTTGCTTACTACTTTTAGGTATGTTTTTGTATCGTTTTATGGGTGCAATTTATTTCTCAGATACTTTTTAAAAACTTTAATGATACGTCACTGATAAAAAAAAAATGATAGTTGGTAAACTCAATTTACGCATTCATTAACACATACAATACATATGTTTATAACGACAGGCAGAAAGTTAGAACAATGCATTGCTGATCCGGCAGCTTCTGCAGCTTGTCTTGTTCCAGATTTATTGATTTTACCTTTCTTCTGAAGTAAACTAGGCTGGCCAAGAGAGGGTTCATGCTGTATGGGCAACACGTGATCTCTAAAATTCAACCCAGGCTTTGTGCTTTGTGCTATGGAGAGATATTACTCCATCCCTGGTCTTCTACCGCCATGGTTTGTAATTATTATGCCTCTTATTGAAGCACAATGTAACCAACTATCGTCTGTCAAGACGGCCTGGTGCCAGTACGTGTGTTGGCTTGCCTGTCCGCCCAATGATCGTGTGTTCAAACCCCCATCGAGAAGGATTAATTTTTGTTGACCTGGGCTCCCAAGCCGACTCAGGTGAAAACGAACCAGCTTGTATCCATATTCAGATCTCGTTACGTGTCTGTATCTCTCTTCTTGTTTAGTCACAGCACGCAGATTTATAAAAAAAAGCAAAACGTTTTGAAAAGTAAAGGCAGCAGGCGTGATATATCATCCCTCGAGTGCCGAATGATGGATGAAGATCCTGGTCTCGCACCATATACAAAACACGCCTCACGCTGTTTAACTGATCAAGTGCCATGGGATGATTATTCGTCTTTAGCAATTCCCCATATCTACTATGGGCTTATATGCAATAGTTTTGCCTAAGCAACCCCCTTTTTGATATATAATACAACATGTGTACTACCATATTAACAACTTTTAATGTTACATATAATACAACATGTGTACCACCATATAAAAATTTTAAAGTAAAAAAAAAAAAAAAAAAGTAAGGAGCCTTTAACTAGCATTAAGACGCATTGGATATATGGCGCTAGATCCATATTTGTATAAATTACTGGATACTCCAGGGGGATGTGGCCGGTATCACGCCCGCCGCCTTTACTTCTCAAGCGATTTCCTGGCACCCATGTGAGGCTGGGTGGACCTGGTAGCCATGTGAGGCTGGGTGGACCTGGTAGCCACGTGAGGCTGGGTGAACCTGGTAGCCATGTGAGGCTGGGTGGACCTGGTAGCCATGTGAGGCTTGGTAGACCTGGTAGCCATGTGAGGCTGGGTGGACCTGGTAGCCATGTGAGGCTGGGTGGACCTGGTAGCCATGTGAGGCTGGGTGGACCTGGTAGTCATGTGAGGCTGGGTGGACCTGGTATGTGAGGCTGGGTGGACCTGGGATCCATGTGATGCTGGGTGGAGCTGGGAGCCATGTGAGGCTGAGTGAACCTGGGAGCCATGTGAGGCTGGGTCGACTTGGGAGCCCATTTCAGTTTTAAACATTTGAATCCGCCCCCGACGAGGATGGAACGCATGATCTGTGGGCTGGCAGGTGAGCGTCTGGTCTCTACAATGAGGTCTGGCGGGCGAGGGTCTGGTGTCTACACAGGGCTGGCAGGCGAGGGTCTGGCCTCTACAATGAGGGCTGGCAGGCGAGGGTCTGATGTCTACACAGGGCTGGCAGGCGAGGGTCTAGCCTCTACAATGAGGGCTGGTAGGCGAGGGTCTGGTCTCTACAATGAGGGCTGGCAGGCGAGGGTCTGGTCTCTACAATGAGGGCCGGCAGGCGAGGGTCTGGTCTCTTCACTTCCACAGCTCCCGCCTTTACGTTTACTGCTGTGTAAATATGTGTGCCGTGAATCCAGGAGATGAAAATTACTAATATGTAACAAAAAGCAGCTGACATTTAACACGATCTCATGTCATGTTATCTCGTGTCATGTCATCTCATCTCATATAAACCCATCTCATGTAATCTCATCTCATATAATTTCATCTCATATAATCTCATCTCATATAATCCCATATGCTGTCATGTCTTCTCATGTCATGTCGTGTCAATTTATGTCATGTCACCTCATCACATCAATCTCACCTCAACACATCACAGCTCATATAATCTCATGTTATGTCATGTCATCTCATCTCATCTCATATCATATAATATAAACTAATGTAATGTGATGTCATGCCATCTCTTCCCATCTCACCTCATTTCATGTCATATCATCTCACCTCATTTCATGTCATATCATCTCACCTTATCTCATATCATTTCATCTGAGGTCATGTTATGTAATGTCATGTTATGTCTTCTCGTCTCATGTCGTCTAATTCCATCTAATTTCATCTCATGTCATCTCAACTCATGTCATCTTATATCAAGTCTTCTCCTCTCGTCTCGCCTCATGTCATCTTATCTCATATCATGTCATCTCATCTCTTTTCGTCTCAACTGGTCCCCATCCCCCAACGGCATATAATATCCACGTCTATTGCTTGGGCTTAGTGAACGCAGTTTCATAATCGCGACACAACAGGTTCCAGGTCAGCGGGAGGATATTTGGAAACAGGTGGCTGGCGTTGACTCTTACGAAGACCATTCAGAAAGTAATGACAAACTACTGAAAGTAGAAATGATTAGAATATCACAAACGATATATTCTGCTATTGATTGCGACGTCCTGTAAAGAAAATGCATTGTGCGTTAACTGTGAACTATTCTGCAGGTGTAGTGGTGCTGGCAGGGGGCTGCAGAGCTCAGAACATGTCAGAGACCGTCACGGGATCATACACTGTGGAACCTCGTGGTCTGGAAATGCTTCTGGAATTCTGTTCGCTTGAGGGCGGGCTGAATGCAACTGCTGCCTTTGACTTCGTGGTGAATATCACAGTAGAGGTGAGTGGCGGTCAGTGAGGTGAGTGATGGTCAGTGAGGTGAGTATTGGTCAGTAAGGTGAGTGTTGGTCAGTGAGGTGAGTTTTGGTCAGTGAGATGAGTGTTGGTCAGTGAGGTGAGTGTTGGTCAGTGAGGTGAGTGTTGTTCAGTGAGGTGAGTATTTGTCAGTGACATGAGTATTGGTCAGTAAGGTGAGTGTTGGTCAGTGAGGTGAGTATTGGTTAGTGAGGTGAGTGTTGGTCAGTGAGGTGAGTATTAGTCAGTGAGGTGAGTATTGGTCAGTGAGATGAGTTTTGGTCAGTGAGATGAGTGTTGGTCAGTGAGGTGAGTGTTGGTCAGTGAGGTGAGTATTGGTCAGTGAGATGAGTGTTGGTCAGTGAGGTGAGTTTGGTCAGTGAGATGAGTGTTGGTCAGTGAGGTGAGTGTTGGTCAGTGAGGTGAATGTTGTTCAGTGAGGTGAGTATTGGTCAGTGAGATGAGTATTGGTCAGTAAGGTGAGTGTTGGTCAGTGAGGTGAGTATTGGTTAGTGTGGTGAGTGTTGGCAGTGAGGTGAGTATTGGTCAGTGAGGTGAGTGTTGGTCAGTGAGGTGAGTATTGGTCAGTGAGGTGAGTGTTGGTCAGTGAGGTGAGTGTTGGTCAGTGAGCTGATTTTGGTCAGTGAGGTGAGTTTTGTTCAGTGAGGTGAGTGTTGGTCAGTGAGGTGAGTGTTGGTCAGTGAGGTGAGTGTTGGTCAGTGGGGTGAGTGTTGGCCAGTGAGGTGAGTGTTGGTCAATGAGGTGAGTGTTGGTCAGTGAGGTGAGTGATAGTTAGTGAGGTGAGTTTTGGTCAATGAGGTGAGTGGCGGTCAGTGAGGCGAGTGATGGTCAGTGAGGTGAGTATTGGTCAGTAAGGTGAGTGTTGGTCAGTGAGGTGAGTTTTGGTCAGTGAGATGAGTGTTTGTCAGTGAGGTGAGTGTTGGTCAGTGAGGTGAGTGTTGTTCAGTGAGGTGAGTATTGGTCAGTGACATGAGTATTGGTCAGTAAGGTGAGTGTTGGTCAGTGAGGTAAGTATTGGTTAGTGAGGTGAGTGTTGGTCAGTGAGGTGAGTATTGGTCAGTGAGGTGAGTATTGGTCAGTGAGGTGAGTTTTGGTCAGTGAGATGAGTGTTGGTCAGTGAGGGAGTGTTGGTCAGTGAGGTGAGTATTGGTCAGTGAGATGAGTATTGGTCAGTGAGGTGAGTTTTGGTCAGTGAGATGAGTGTTGGTCAGTGAGGTGAGTTTTGGTCAGTGAGGTAAGTGTTGGCCAGTGAGGTGAGTGTTGGTCAGTGAAGTGAGTGATAGTCAGTGAGGTGAATTTTGGTCAGTGAGATGAGTGTTGGTCAGTGAGGCGAGTGTTGGTCAGTGAGGTGAGTGATAGTCAGTGAGGTGAGTTTTGGTCAATGAGGTGAGTGGCGGTCAGTGAGGTGAGTGATGGTCAGTGAGGTGAGTGTTGATAAGTAAGTTGAGATTTGGTCAGTGAGGCACTGCTTCTCGTGCTGCCTGTAGTGTGCATTTCCGGAAATCGTCAACCATGTTATTTATGTCTTTCTCAGTGTTAAGATTTCGAACCAGTATGTTGGTGCGATGTTTTTACATTGCCCAGTCTGCTATCTTGTAGTTCCACATCTAACAGGTGCTGCTTTCACTTCATCATCATCAAGTGTCCTGCCGGCTGGCGTAGGCGTTCATGGCCCTCCATATATCTCGGTCTTTGGTGTTCTGGATCAACTCTGCTGATGGTATTCCTCCATGCCACCGTCTCAATCCATCCAGCATCATTTCTCTTGGTCTGCCTCTGCCTCTCCTCCCCTTGATCTTTCCAGTTGTTACGATGTTCTTTAATGCCTCTCTTCTCATCACATAACCGAAGAAATATGTTTGTCTCTTTCTTACTGTTGTATATAGTGTTCTAGTTTCATTAGCCTCTTTCAGGCGATCGTTGTTAGTAACTCTGGCAGTCCAAGGAATTTGCAACATTCGTCTTAAAAACCACATCTCTGTTGATTCTAAGTTCTTCCTAATGTGTTCATTTACATTCCAAGATTCACTGCCATACAGCAAAATTGGTTCTTTATAGCATTTTAGCACTCTCTTTCTTACATTCATTGATAGCGACTTATTGCATAAGATACTCTTCATTTTTCTGAAATGCGGCTTTTGCCTGCCCTATTCTGCTCTTGCCGGCTTCGTGGCTTAGAAGTTAGCAACTTTTCTCCGCAATCTCGTATACTCTCGTAAGTAACGTGACGACGGTGAGAATCAGCAGTGGTTCGAATCGCGTCGGTAACTTACGGGGTATGTGAGCCGGCCGCTCAGAAAGCAATGGCAAACTACTGAGTGTAATTTTGCCAAGAAATCAACAATCAGCTGAAAGATGCTGATGTTGACATCGATGTCCTGTAAAGGATATGCAAAAAAAAAAAAAAAAAAAAAAAACCATTCTGCTCTTAATCTCTGTTGTACATCTTCCATCTGATGTTATAAATGCTCCTAGGTATTTAAAATTATTCACTTGGTTGAGAATTTCCCCTTCTATTTCTATGTCACATTTTGGTGTCCTCATTTTCTTTGATATCACCATTGTTACTGTTTTCTTGATATTCAAGGGGAGTCCTTTCTGTGCACTCTCTGTTACTACAATGTCCAACATTTGTTCTAGGTCTGTTGCATTATCCGCCACCAATACCGTGTCTTCTGCATAGCGTATATTGTTTATATTATATCCTCCGATTAGTATTCCTGGCTTCTCTTTGATCTCTCTCATTATTTCTTCGCTATATAGGGAGAAGAGATTGGGTGACAACACCCCTGCCATACTCCTAGCTTTATTTGTTCGTAACTACCCTCTTTATTTCCCATTTTAATTGCTGCTACTTGTTTCCAGTATATATTCTTTATTATTCTTAAATCTTTCCCATCAATGTTGATATCTTCCAACATTTTAATCAGCTTATCATGTTTTACTTTATCAAATGCCTTAGTATAATCTATGAAGCCTAAATATATGTCTCTCTGTTTCTCTATTGACCTTTCTATTAGTGTTCGTAATATATATATTTTGCATTGTTTGTACCCTTTCCTTCCATAAAACCATACTGTTCTTCACTATTTTCCATTTTTATTTTCTTCCTTATTCTTCTCTTTATAATTCTGAGTAGAAGCTTAGTGACATGGTTTATGAGGTTAATTGTACGAAAATCTTCACATTCAATTGCTCCTGGTCTCTTTGGTATTGCTATAAATACAGTTTTCAGCATATCGCTCGGTAAATATCCGCTGATGTAAATATCATTCAGCATTTTGGTTAATATATCTACCCCAAATTCTCCCAATACTTCTAATTCGTCTACTGTGATTTCATATAGCCCAGCTGTTTTTCCTTTCTTCATATGTCTCATAGCGTCAGTGACTTCTTCTTTTAGAATTGGTGGGCCTTCTAAGTTACTTTCTTCAGTTAATTCTCCCCTTTCTCCATTATATAATTCTTATCATATTCTCAATTATATAATGCTTTCACTTACAAGGTCATTTTCTACAGTTAGAAATAGTGGCCGTTAGTCACTACCGTGAATGAAAAGCCAGGTCAGGTGTAGTTGTAGTGTGCCATGATCTCGAGTAGAAAGTATGTGGGTCCGACGGCTTGTTAATAAAGATTAATCTATTCTCATCTTGCCAGTCTTCCAGTCTCTCTCCTCTTTGGTTCATATGATCATAGCCCCAGCTCTGCGAGTGGCTGTTGAAATCGCCACACACAATCATTTTTTTTATCTTTTAATGGTGGGCGGTCACTTGGACAGTAGTAGTTTATCAGACGTAGATCTGTATTGTCTGTCTTAAGTTTAAGTGTCTGATACTCGACCCCTACCATGTAAATTTCAAAATGGAAAGCAGTGATGCGATTTTTTTACAAGGGCCAGTATCCGAGCTTTTCACATGTTCTTTCGTCAGATCGGTAACATCAGTAGCCTCTGATTTTGAAGGCTGTTTTCATTGAGGTGAGTTTCTTGCAAGCAACATGCACTTACTTTTCCCCGGTTTAAGCTGTTTTCTAGCTCAATTTGTATTTTTTTTTTAAATTTAATTTTTATTATTATTATTATTATTATTATTATTATTATTATTATTGGGGGTGGGGGGGGGGGTGTGGCTGACTCCCTCCGTATTCTAGTGCATTATTTTTAGTATTTGAAATGAAAACGCTACCTTCTTGATTTTCCAACCATTGAAGAGAGAATACAAGTTTGCAGAGCACGCGTCTACCTCAGAGTTAACGCAAACACACAACATCCACTGCATAGTGAAATTATGAAGGTGAAGGGCAGCAGGTTAAAAAGAGGACGGTCGTGGATGGGTCAAGCCGAAGACATTCTTCAAAAGGTGTGTTCACTTGAGGACTTAGAACCTGACGAGGAGTGGGTACAAGTGCCAACAGATTTCTGCACATCCTTTTCAGTTTGCATCCAACTAGATAGAAAATGCAGACAAGAAAATCCGGCTGCTGTGGAGGCTGAAGTACAAGCATTGATTTTCGAGAATTCGCTAGACGGTGATGCTGTAATCTACACAGATGGGTCGGTCGTCCGACATGTGAGAAGCTCATGGGCCTTTACGGCTCGGGCCGGAGGGAGAATTGTGAAGGAGGGCTCTGGTGCTTTCACTGAAACCACAAGTAGCATGATTATGGAAGTCATGGCAGTAAGTAAAGCAATAACATGGCTCGAGACACAGACATTCACTGGGGCATGTTTCCTTAGCGATTCAATGAACATGATTAATAGGAGAGAGGAGGGGTCGATCCGAAGAGAATGGTTGCTGCCTCTGGAGCTGTCTCGGCTGGTAAATATTAGTTTCATCTTCGTGCCAGGGCATGCGGGAGTACAAGGAAATGACCGGGCTGACAAGCTCGCAGGTGAGGCTACGGTGGAGGGCGTACGCGCCATGGACCAGGCTGACATTCTGAATGCTCTACGAGAAGTAAGACTTTTGCGAAAACCAAGTGATGACTGTGAATCTACAACCATGGCCAGACTGCGAGAACAGCAAATTAAAAGAGGGGTGGCCAAACAAGAACACTACGCAGGAAGCCAAAGAAGATTGATAAACCAACACAGAACTGGTGTCGTTTGCCGCTACACGCTGCGGGATTTGCTGAGGAGGGGATCCGAGCACTCATGGACTGAATGGTTCGATGTGCAATAAGGATGATCTTTCGACTAACTAACTAACTATTTTTAGTATTTGTTTTGGTATGGCCAGACGCTCTTTACTCAGGTCCTCTGGTCAACAGGATATTTGATAAAGACCTACTACAGTTGTTTTGGCTGGACCCTTTCGAGGCACATGACCCGATACTGCACCTGCCTGGGGGTTTGAGGTTAATAGCAGGGCGATCACCATAGTGGTTTGCAATAAGCGACATATTTCATCACGTAATTGCTTGATATCCTGATTTCTGTAATGCTCCTCCTGGCTGGTTACCTCCGTCTTCAGAACCTTTCCTTTGCTGAAGTAGACTGTGGTCTTACCCGAGTTTAGGTAGTGTCTGCGCTTGTATGTAAGTATAAATCCAGAGCACTCTATGTTTTTAAGGCACCAGTGACTCGCCGTCGCCACTTCTCCTGTTAGTTAAAATAGTTCCGCCAAGTGAAGGCTAGGAGCTTGACTTTGGCTGCCAGAGATGATGATGCACATGCTATGGAGTATTTTGCAAGGTTGGGCGGTCACCCCCACTCTGTTTACCCAGCTATATAACAGCAATTTGAGACCAGTTGTCACGATGTTCTCCAATGCCTTTCTTCTCATGACAACGACTAAGGAAAGTTGTTTATCTCATTCTTATCTTATTCAGGGCCGGGTTATATACTGGCCAAGACCTATTGACGCGTCCTCGTCGAGCGTCCTGGGCAACAGGTCCCTTCGGGGTCCTGGATAAAGTCAGTAGGATCGCCGATTCCTCCGAAGTCGGAGAGTGTCTGCCTGTACGGCGAGGAACCACCAGTCTGCACACCAATAAGCCAGACATGGGACAACGGATACTCACGCAAAACTCAGGTCCTGTATGACATCACACTGATGTTGGACAACAGGATGCCTTCATCCGACATACAGGACTTCGCGTTGGAGCTCAAGCCAACGAACACAAGCAAGCAAGCCAGCAAGCATTAGCCTCTTTCTGGCAGTCGTTGTTAGTTACTCTGGCAGCCCAAGGAATTTGCAACATTCGTCTCAGGATCCACATCTCTGTTGCTTCCATGTTCTTCTTACTTTGTTCATTTACATTCCAAGATTCACTGCCATCAATGCGGAGATGGCACTATATCATGTGTTTTCTGTAAACA